>VCRD01005778.1:8215-21532 GCA_006783055.1 Trinorchestia longiramus
ACTGAGGGCTGACATCTCATACACATCACACTGAGGGCTGACATCTCATACACATCACACTGAGGGCTGACATCTCATACACATCACACTAAGGGCTGACACCTCACACACACATCACAATGAGGGCTGAGAAGACAGGAGCGAGGTGATCGAGAAATTTCTTCTCCTGTAGAACCCACTTCTCACACACAACATCTGTTTAATAGGAAGAATGTATTGCCAAACACTTCACTCGAAACGTTTACTTAAGAAATAATACAGTATAAAGATTGATAAGGCGGCTATGATAAGTTACCCTCCCAGAGATCTAATTCTTTACTTAGAAACTAATTCTTTCAACACTGAAAGTTCCAGCGTAGATGAAGTCTTTTCTCAGAAGCTCTTTGATCTGAAAAGAGGAGTAATTCGAATTTATTTGCTAAAAAGTAAATTTTGAGTCGTAATTATTGTTCAGAAAAAATGACAAAAAAAACATTAGCAGAATAAAAGTTACAGAAATTGTTTTAGATTATCGTGCTATTTCGAGTATGTTACGAATGAAAAAGTATGAACAAAAATAAACAACAAAGAGCAGCACAGTCTGCGCAGAGGACCTGAAACATTTCTTCCCAGCAAAAAATCTGTGGATAAGAATAAATTATCTGGTGCAGCGTGTAGTCCTCATAGCGCGCGAACAAATAGGAGCACAATCCGTGTGACGGTAAATAATACAATAGGTTAACAAATGTCATATCATACGAGAAAGTTTGCAACATCGAGAGAGCAATGCTAATAAAATGTACAGGCAATGGGGTAACATATTTCCTGCTATATTAGGCCTTATAATCGTACACAGCAAGACTTGAGTATACAAGAAGACGTAAATAGCTTTGAACAATGATTATTTTGCACATAAGTTCAACCTTACGTCATGAACATTTCCTTACAGTGTCACATCCGCCGCTCTAAACGATAAGATTGGATACATCTTGCTAGATTTCAGAACAAATATCGAGGATGACGGAACAAGGGTTAACCAGTGAGCTGTTAGCTCTAGCGGCACATACAAACTGTCATCGCATTCAAAATAGAACAGATTAAAATTAAATGGAATGAGCTCGCATGAAAACAGACTAATTTTAGTTGTCACTAAATTATCCTAATTAATTTTTGTTTTGATCTTCTCCCAGGCACGGAAGGATGGTGTCGAGGGTATTATGAACGCTTTTGATATATAATTTTCGTGACGCTATCAAAATCGAGGAATGTAATGAATAAATAATTCTTCCGCGCTCTAACAAATTTTAAAATATTGATTTTAACTGTTGTTTCCTTGTTTCTTAGGTGTTTTTGGTTATTTGGGGAAAAAACATTTTTTCTGAAATTTTGTAACCTACACTATAAGGTACACTATGTGCTTATTACTGTGACCACGAGCGGGTTAAAATTTGTGACAGTCATTGTGGTCAACACAGTAAGTCAATCGTCCGCAAATAAAGTGGCACCCATACAATGAACTTGACGTGGCGTCCAATGGAAATGCTAACTCACTGGGGTTGAGTTTCTGTGGCTCATTTCTTGAGGAAGTTCTGCGTCATAACATCATGCCCTCGTTGCCGAGCTCCAACCCTCGACTTGATTCGTTCTTCAACACTGCTGCTTGCAGATGCTGATGTGAGATGAGCACTGCACCAAACACAAACATATTATGAATCATTCGTGAAAACTATTCAACAATACATAACATGGCACCTTAGCAGTCTCTCTGAACCCTATAACGACTCAGTGATTTTTATGACTGAACAAAATATTGCGAGAATTATCACTTATCTTCGCTCGTTTTCTGTGCAATTTCACCTCATTTTTGTACAAAACTTTTAGAATACCAGAATAAAGTGAATTATTCATAATGAAGTTCAGGCAGGCCAGAGGTTAATAGTAAGACTACAGCTGGAGGTGAGTTGAGACATTCATATGTGTGCAGGAACCAGCAGTCCGCGCAGTATGTCCCTGCTACAATATGTATACAGACAAGATAGAAGCCTATACACGCGCCTAAATTCCCGACAAGCTACGTCAAAATTTTTCATGTACAGACACATTCCGAACTTTTCACTGACCTAAAAAATATCCTTCTATAAAGAAACCACAGATTTTCTGTCACTTATTTCAATACGAATAATTTTTTTTTGCCCGTTTTTATTCTGCGCTCGAAAGCTTCCATTTGATTTTCATACCTATACTCTATAGTCGCAACACAAACCCTAGTTCAATTGACCTGAAGAGTGCGGTGTCAAATCTGAAAAAAGGACAGGGTCAACCGCACCTTCCTTTTATCAACGCACCACAGCTATCGGTAAATTGATTCACTACACCAACCACAGATAACATCTAGCTACCATTCAGTCATTCACGACACCTAAATCGTTCGTACATCAAGATACCAAGAAGAAAGTCCTCAGGTATAACGTCCAGCTTTGATATTTCATAATTATGAACACGATTGATCGTTACATGCAACAACTCTTTGTTTCACCTCTTGTACTAACATTTGATGTAATCATCAAAAATTTTTCCTCTTGGTTTTCACATGTTTCTGTAACTCTAAAGTATTTCATTTGTGTACCAATCAGAAAATTATAACACACTTGAGAACACAGCTTCTTTTATACAATAGCCATTCACAGTACTGTAGTGCCTCTACTTCCTTCACTTTTTCCTTTACGAGGTCAATATATGAAATATACATAACTTCACTTGTAGGGAAAACCAGTGAATGAGGTAATGTGAAACAAGTAATTTTCACATCATTAATTAGTTAATTTCCTCGCTGTGTAAGCAACAACCTTCACAACACACTCTTTCTTTGTATGCAGTCACCTAAGGAACCTTTACAACACACCCTTTTCTCGTATGCCATCCCCTGAGGACCTTTAGAACACACCCTTTTCTCGTATGCCATCCCCTGAGGACCTTTAGAACACACCCTTTTCTCGTATGCAATCACCTGAGGAACTTTTGAGCATCCCGCTCTGCCTTCTCCTCTTGCTGTCTCTCATGGTCGTACTGTCTGACTAGGTCCTGTCGCTCTCTGTCTCTGGCCTGCGCTGCCTCCATCATCTGACGACGCTTCACCTCCATGTCGCGGTTGTCTGCAGAGTGCAGGAATGTTGTGGAGAGCAACAGCAATTGGTAGCAACAGCAATGTTCAAAACCGAGCACAATTCATAGTAGGCCAGAAATTAGTCAACAGTTGGCAAAAGAGTAACATTGTCTCATAATGAACTAAAGCATAAAAAACGCTGTTCATAATACACAAGATCTGCTCATCAAAAGCATTTTACTGGT
Source organism: Trinorchestia longiramus (assembly GCA_006783055.1). Taxonomy (NCBI): domain Eukaryota; kingdom Metazoa; phylum Arthropoda; class Malacostraca; order Amphipoda; family Talitridae; genus Trinorchestia; species Trinorchestia longiramus. The sequence continues at coordinate 11,543 of VCRD01005778.1, forward strand.
CACACTAGCACACACTGCTCATACCTCCACCGTCATAACAAAGAACCTCACCACCATCAGTAAGACACTTACCACCATCACCAAAACACTTACCACCATCACCAAAACACTAACCACCATCACGAAGACACCATCATCACGAAGACACTTACCACCAGCACCACTAGGACACTTACCACCAGCACCACTAGGACACTTACCACTACCACGCTTACCACTACTAGGACACTTACCACTATCACTAGGACATTTACCACCGCCATCACTCGGACACTCATCACAACCACGCTTATATATCACCACGCTTATATTATATCACCAGCTTGGTCGACTGGTGAGCGAATCCGCTTGCGAGCGGGAAGACCCGGGTTTGAATCCCCCTGCCACCATGGTTGACGCGGCTAGAATTACGGCATGGGACTTGGGTAACTGAATAATTATCGAAGTAATTATCCGACCCAAGAATGGACCAGAAGGTTCGTTTCTATAGCCTCATTCTATTCTATTCTACTACCCCTAGGTCACCATCATCACTAGGACACTTACCACTCTCACTAGGGCGTCTACGCCTGTCATCAAACACTGGTGGACTGCGTCTCCTGGTGCTCGGATCAACACTTCTGTGCTGAGGGCTACGGTGTGACTTCCTACCACGGCTTTCAGGGCTGTGAACTCTGCTTTTTTGCCTAGACCTCGAATCATATCTTTGTTCATAGTCTCCGCGTTGATCACTCGATTTCGTGTAGGAATAATCCTCCCTTCTTTTCATTTCCTCTGGACGCATATTGTGGTTATTTTTAGATGATCTAATGGAAGGTCGATCAGTGTGAATTTTCTTTTCATCTTTAATTTTTCTCTTTGCATTTTCTTTCCGATTAGGTTGAATATCCTCATTCTCAACTTCACTATTGTCACAACTGTCGCTACTACTGCTGCTAGATTCTTTCTTGCTTTTCTTGTTTTTCTTCTTGACTTTTTTTCCTTTTTTCTTTTTTTTCTCCTTCGATTTCTGTAAAAATGAAATTCAATAAAATAATCAATGGAGATCCAGGTCAGTTTTTGAAAAAATAAGAAGCTCTAAGCGTGTTTTCAAAGATAAAATATTACTCATGAACTCAAAAAGAAACACTCGTGAGAACGAAAGACTCTCAAACAGCATGACGCAACTATCATTTGACAGTCTTCTCTGCCCAACGCTATTATCCTTTCAGTGAAGAAGCCATGGTAAAAAAGTGTAATGTGAGCAGGTAAAATAAGGCGTTAGTATTTCTTCTTCAAATGAATACTATTATAACTTTAGCGCACTGGAAAAAAATTACATCAAGTTTTACTTTTACCACGCACTAAAAAAAGTCTCAATAAGCACAGCAGCATCACTCCTGTACCATAAGAACCAGAAAGATGAAAATTTATTTCATGAGAATGAATTTTAAAACATGGTCATAGTAATAACTAGTATGAACATACAAATTTGAACAATACAATTTAATTTATAAATAGCAATAGATACACAGGTCAGAGTAATAAATCTACAAGCATATAATGCAACGGTAATGAAATTTAGCAAATATGATCATTATTTATATTGAAAACTGATATCTTCGAATTACCAACCAGTCTAGTGCGCTTACTTTCTTCTTGGACACTTTGCTTTTCTTTCTCTTCTTCTTTTTGGGTTCGTCAGAATCGCTGGATTCACTCGATGAGCTGTCGTCCTTGATACTTCGTATCTAAAACATAACAACATAATTAAAAACCAAACAACGGCTGGAGTGGATCTCATTGAAATATTTTAATAGAAATCAAGACCTCCAACCAAGATAGAAAGTAAAAATAATTATCCTATACTGCAGTCTAAAGTTCATTTAAATATACAAACTTGCGTAAATATGGAAAATCAAGCCGCACATTAAAGAAAACTAAAACCAGGCAGAACACAGCCATGACCACAACAATGTTATCTCTATAATACACACAACTTTAGTCCGATTGTGGAGAGGTTACCATCCCCTTAGACTAATTGCAATGCTAAGAAATAAGACCCAGAGAAATATATCCCATCAACATCTCCACCTACAATTAAAAAAAACTGATTTTACTTAGTATAAGTGAATCCATCCTGTCACATTGCACATCACCTGTAATAGGTGATAGGTGTAATAGGTGACAAAACTCAAAAATTAACTCTATGCTCATTAGCTAAATAATTAGTGATACTCTAGCCAACAGTCGTTACGTACTCTCAGACATGAACTCGTACAAAACTTTACAAAAATCTCAAATATAAGGAACCTGAGACTACCGTTGTCAGAGAACTGCACCAGATAAAATCCTAAATTGAAGGAATTTGGAGACTTCACTGCAAAAGAAGAGCAAATTGCACAAGCGTGAGCAAGAGCAGACCAGGAACTAGTTACCAATAATTCAAGCTGCTTCCTCTTGACGGGGTTGTTGGTGATCTCCATCTTTGTGAGTTCTTCTCTCTTGCGTATTGCTAGAAGTGGGTCGTCCAGCAGCTTGCGCCTCATGTCTACCTGGCCACACAAGGATCATTTAATCCTTCTATCCTAACACGTGCATGCCATTCTTGAAGAGGATAAATGTGAATACAGTAAATGCTGTCTAAACAGACGCTAAATGAACTATATTTTTTTGCTTGCTTCTCATGCAAACCACACTCGCCTAAAAATTATGTATCATCTTAAAAGAGATACCCAATGTGACAGTAAAGGGTATCGCAAGCACCCATGAAGTTGAAATTAGCGTTTATACCAATAGGAATGAACGGCTACAGCACTGATCTTACAAGCGATTGAAAAAAATTATCAATGGTATTCATTATTTCCTAAGTAAAATCAGAAATCTTATAATGGTAGTTTTTCACGAAACATCAAGAAAAACTAGCCACATCACTGCTAAATTTTTAAAGTTTTATTGCTAAAAAACATGTAAACTGTAGTTTGACATTATTTATAAGGACTTAGTGTTGGTCTTTCTGCAAGCTGGCTGTCAAAACTGTCTTTGAAGTTGTCTAGCAGAACTAAAGCTTTACAAATATGCTAAGGTTAGATGACGAGATTAGTCCTGAAACTTCTTTAAATAAGGAAATTTAGCAGCCTTTTGTAACAATACAATATAGTTACATACCAAGGACTACTATAACCAGGACGTGCATCGCCATGTAGCTGACTACGGTAGCGGAGGCCAGTTCACTGAGTTCACTTAACCGCTATCTGTCATAGTGCGAACATTGTTGTAGTCTGTCGCTCGGTTTGAATCGGACATTGTTGTTTGTTTTGAGGCACATTGCTGCATTTCTAAGTGGATACTGTTTGTTTACAAAGTTTATTACTAATTATATGTATTAAAAATGCCGAACAAGTGTGGGGTTGTGTGAACAAGTGAAATCCCTCCCAGTATCTTCGATGTGCCTGTTTCATGTCTGCCATCTCCAAAACCTGCATCTCGCCCGGCGAAAGCTGAAGACCAACAACTGAGGTATTTTCTTCAGAAGGATAAGATTACTTAATTTGATGCTTTCAAACCTGAACGGAACCTGCAGAAGCAGTACAAGAACTTGATTATTTCAAGATCGAAAGAAAGGCTTGTGTGTTTGTTCATGACCGACAACTTCAGTGAGTGTAGCCTGTCCGTGATTTTCGGAAAAAAGCCCACTTTGTGTTCCCCACTAACGCTCAGTGCGTTCAAGAACGGCATTAGTGTACCACTGTTTAAGATACTTCATCCCAACAATGGTTTGAGATCGTATACGCAGTCCGACGAAACTGTGCGCTTGGCAATGAACTACGTATGACATCCCGTTTGACAAAACGATCCAAAATGTTGTCACCCTTCAAGCTCACACGTCAGCCTATGTCGACACCGAGAAGGAGAAGAAGTTGGTATTTTTGATATCTGTTGGAACTTTTATCACAGAAGTAGTTTTCTATGAATGATTGTTTTGCTCTTCAATCATACCGGAAGTGTAATTATGAACAGCTCAGAGACTTTTTGGTGCTGCCATGCAAACGCAAGCTGCAGTACATCACTTCATCTATTGACAAGGACCAGGTGCTGAGGGAAACATTTGACAAAGTCCAGACACTGCAACAGAAGAATGTGTTTCTCTTGGTAGATGAAGTACAGATTCGTCCAACTGTTACAATTTCTGGTGGGTTGCTGAGTGGCATGGCCGAGAACAACAGAGACTGCAAGGCCACTTCTATTCTAGTCACTAGGTAATTGCAGTGCCACAGCCAAGCATCCTCTTGACAACGAGCGTGTCTGGTTTCTCCTTTTTGACACAGTACATCTGCTAAAGAACTGGAGCTACATCTGCTAAACAACTGCATCCGCAACAACTGGATCAGTGAGAAGGGCCAGAAGACCAGTCTTGACAATGAAACACGGCATTATTTGCAGACGTCAAGGAACTGTACGAGTCAAAGAAAGGCAGTATTCTGACGACTACTACACTCAATTTGCTGTCAACCCCTCAGAAAAAGACTAGCAGAAGAATCCAGTCCTTCAGACCTCTGTCAAGAAGGCCCGGTTGGCTGACTAATCGCTGCAGTTTGGTAGGTTTTTGCTTCTATGTCTGTTTGTTTATTTGCGTGAATGTTTGTATGTTTGGTTGTTTGCATTGGAAAAGATTTAACTATAATTAACTTGTAAAGTCTAAAACTGCAGCAACTCGGCTTTCTAAAAAGTGGCCACTAAGCTCATATAATAGTACATGTTAAGTCCGGTTAAAATTGATATTTCAAAGCATTACAGTGCTTCAAACTATTTAAAATTCACTGTAAAACCTTGTTATCCCTTCTATTGCTTGAAAGAAGTAATTTTTGATCAATTTGTCCGATAGAAAATGTTATGTTACTAAGAATGCAATGGCCTCCGCTACCGTAGTCAGCTACATGGCGATGTACGTCCTGGTTATAGTAGTCCTTGTTACATACATATATCTCCATATCAGCCATTCTCTAAATTTAGGATAAAAATAGGAGAGTATATTATTTTTCTTTTTAGAATGGACCTGTTGATTTTAATAGATTTGATTAGATTGATTGTTGATTAGATTGAATATAAGCGAACAATATAAAATACAAAACTAAATAAACAAACAAATTACAGTTGTAACACAAGCTAAAACTAATCCGAAAAGCTTCTGCGAATATGTAAACGACAGACGACTCAAAAGAGACACTATTGGACCACTGATCGATTCTGAGGGTTCAACCCAAACGAACAACAAAAACAAAGCCCGAATTCTCAATACATACTTAACTTCTGTGTTCATTCACGAAGACTTAACTGAAATCCCGCAACCTCGTGCTTTAAATCCTAAGGAAATCCTGACAGATGGCGTGTTCACAGTAGAAAAGATAGAGAAACAGCTCAACATTTAAACCCATATAAATCCACCAGACCTGACGGCCTTGCTTCCAGATACTGAAAAAATCAGCCGAAGTAATAAGAGAACCCTTGACAAATATCTTCAATCGATCACTTGAAACTGGAATAGTTACGGAAGATTAGAAGCGGGCAAATGTCACTCCTATTATCAAAAAGGGGACCAAAAAACACCTAACAACTATCGTCCAATCAGTCTCACATCTGTCTTCACCAAAACAATAGAAAGACTACTCAAAGTCCGTATAACAAAACACCTTAACGACCAAAATCTTTTTACTTATACCCAGCACGGATTCAGGGAAAACGTAGCTGCCTCACAAACCTCCTTGACTTCTGTGGAGTAGCCACCGTGGTCGAGTGGTCTACGTCCTGTGTTATGTATCAGGTCTCTGCTTCATACAGAAAGACTGCGGGTTCGAAACCCGGCCATGAATACGATCGCTGTTTCTTCGCTCCGTGAGCTCGCACGAATGAGTGAGCCCATGGACAATCCCATCAACCTCCCGAGATTTCGTCGCATGGAGCTCACCAGCACCCTTACTCTTAGAATGTTAACCTTAAGAATTTGAAAAACCAATGTACTAACGTCTATGTACTGTGTACTCAATTGGAAATGAAGTTTGTTTTTTGAAAAAATTAACCGCATATATTACCCTACCAAAGCCGTAGACCTTGTATATCTAGACTTTCAAAAAGCCTTCAACAAAGTTCCTCACGAAAGACTCATGGCCAAAGTGGAAGCGCATGGAATACGAGGCAACTACTCCCGATGGATCCGAAACTGGCTCATTGGTCGTACTCAATGAGTAGTGATTCACGATCAAGCCAGTGATTCAACGCTTGTAACATCAGGAGTCCCTCAAGGGAGTGTTTTAGGCCAGCTCCTCTTCATCATCTATATCAACGATCTTGATGTCGGAATCATCAGTAAAATCAACAAATTCGCCCATGACAGGAAACTCTGTCACAAAGCATTCACCGAAAAAGACAGAGTAACTATCTAATCGGACCTCAACCGTCTTCTACAACGAACCGAAACCTGGCAAATGAGTTTCAACATTGATAAATGTTTAGTAAATGCACGTTGGTGCAAATAACCGGCATTTCCAACACACGATGAATGAAATACCCATTGAAACAGTACAGCAACAAAGAGATTTAGGTGTCATTGTCACTGAAAATCTCAAACATGACAAACAAGTGGAAAAAAGCATTAAAAATGTGAGCAGGATTCTTGGTTTCATCGTACGTAACTTCGAATACAAATCAAAGAACATAATATTAACGCTGTATAAAGCACTAGTCCGGCCTCATTTAGAATATGCAGTGCAACTCTGGTCTCCTACCCTACTAAGAAATATTAATAAAATGGAAAAATATCAGCGTAAAACAACGAAGATGAATCCAGAACTCCGCAATCTCAGCTACGAAATGCGTCTTCAACAACTTGAACTTATCTCCCTAGAACAGAGATGACTGCGGGGACAACTTATTGAGACCTTTAAGTATCTCAACGGCCTTAACAATGTTACCCTGGAAGAACTTTTCGTAAGAGACGGTAACGTACGAACAAGAAATAACGGCCAAAAACGATTACTCAGAAACTTAAAGACATCCCAAGCTATAAACTTCTTTCCCGCTAAAATTGCCGCAACTTGGAACCAGCTGCTCGAAAACATAGTTTCTGCTAGCAATGTGAACACATTCTAAAATTGTCTCGACAAATATTGGATTACGAACCCCCAGTATTACAACGTACTAACTCTATGTCCGTAACTGCTAGGGCCAGTGTATGATTGAGATAAATGCGCGTGACTGAAATACCTGTGGGTGGGTGGGTGAAATGCGTGTCCAGGACTGAATTGACTCACGTGGTTAAGGTGCATGATTGATGGATTTACTTTAGACGGCATGGGACTTGGCTATCGACCCAAGAATGAGCCAAACGGCTCGTTCCTATTGCCTTATTCTATTCGATTCTTATCATCTGCTTAGCTACAAGAGCAGCATTTTCCACTAAACTTTTTAAAGACTACCGGAGTTACCTCCTGAATTTTTCCATTCATGCATAATTACATACTAGATAAAGGTAAAAAATTCCTACTTAAATACTTTCAGCAATTAAAACTTCTTGCATAGTTAGTGCAGCTTCATACACACCAGCAGCAAAGCAAGTCTGGGGCACATGATAAACATGCTATACTTGGTTCGGCCTAAACACAAATTATTATAAAATATACTGAAACCAAAAGAACTCTGAGACAATTGGTCTTCAACATCAAGATCCAAATAATGGTATCAGTAATGCATGAACTTGAAATGACAAAGATTGAAGGAATTCCTTAAAGAATTAACCCATTTCTTTAGAATCCATAACAATAAAAAGCAGATGTTAATACACACAGCAACTTAAATGCACTACCAATCCCCCAAGCAGGATATAAAGTAAAGAAATTTTTACTTAACATTTCATGCTCTAAAACTTTGTCTAATTTATAACATAACATCCCTGACCTGAAACTAGTTCAAATTTAAAGTATTGCTACCTGATCAGAAACATATTAACATTGATAATACTTATAACTGATTTGAAGTTTTTAAAACTCTTTAATGCATTCATTGCTACTACAAAAGATTGGAACTAACATTATTTATAGTGAAAACTTAACTTTAATACTACAGTGCAGTAAATTTTTCAAGTCACAAATTTAGCTTATTTAAAGGTTCTGCTATTTAACAGAGTAAAAAATGGGCTTCTCAAAGGACAACTAGCGTACTGTATCATGCACAAATAAACTTATTAACCAAATTTCCACTACATATGGAAACCTATAACACGTCATTTACACAAATATTCCCAAAATACAAATTTAATCATACATATCACTAAAATAGCTATTACTTTTGTGAATGATAAGAAAAACAACACAAATACATACTGCTGTTTTTTAACTGCCATGCAAATCTATACTATAATATGAGCCGCGTCCGTCCGTCTGTCTGCCTCTGTGTCACACTCTTCTAATCGATAGCTTTGATAGCAACAAGGATAAAGCTTAAGAAATACAAGAAATCTTTCTATTGCATTATTTTTCTGTGGCAATTCAATTCCCTTTCACTTGCATCATGGTATCCAGAATACACTATCGGTTTATTTTTACAAATAGAAATTTTCTTTGGACCTTTTTCTGTTGAAATTCATCATAATGCTTTGATATTTTTAATTGATAATGCAAAAAGAAATGTTTTAAATTAGTTTGACCAGTAACCTGGCTACCACTTAGTATAAGGCCAAAGATTTTGGAAATAGAGTTATTGTTTTCGGAATTATGATTTTCTTGAAAAGCTTCAAGGAGATAATAGAGCATATTTCAGAATAAAATTCCGGCAAAAAAGGCCAACATGGATAGAAACGTGTCCAGCCGTAAGAGAGAAGCAGCAAAACTTCGACAGCAAGAAAGACGCCGAAGACTATCGGACGAACAACGCGAAATGACAAGACGAAGCAATGCTGCTCACTAACGAGAAGCTATAGCTAACTTGACCCTTGAACGGCGTTCTGCAACTCTACGAAATAATGCAGAGCAACACCGAGTAGCTAGAGAAAGCTTAACGCATAAAAGAAGAGACGAAATTCTTCGGCATGACGCTGAACAGCATCGAGTTGCACGATAGAATTTAACTCAAGAAAGAAGGAATGAAATTCTTCAGCAGAATATTCACTTACAGATTAGGTAATTATTTAGTTTAGATGGGAAAGGCACTAGTTACTTATAAAAAGAGCAAGGTAACAGAAGAAAGAAACTTAACAAGTCAACAGTGACTTGACATGCACCTGTACAACAGAAATTCAAGTGACCAGACTTGCCATGTACTTGTACAATAGAAATTTAACACAGACAACTAAAAAATGATGTACCTGTATAACAGTGGCAGTGGGATCATCATCTTCTGGCCGACGTCTGGCAACACTGTCTGGAACTATTTCTGTAACACAAAATTATGAAATTGTTATACACAATATGGCCAACAAGCTAGATGAGCTGCAGTCAATTCTGAACCAAAAACAGCTTTGCTACTCCATATCATTTTGATAAACGGTACAATTATATTCAATAGGCATTGAAGATTGAAAGAATTATCATCTAAATTAAAAACATTTGCTGCTAATATCAACTGTTATTGAAGTATGTACTATGAAATAAAGTCTTGGTAATTTTGTAGGATTGTGAAAGAACCAAGCAAAATCAGTGAACTTGTAAAAAATACCATATACTTATATTCATTTCATACTTTTAAACTTGTAAAAAAAAGGAATTTCTTCATACTTTAAGATGAAAATTTGTAATTCGGGTCCCTTAAAACAAAAATTTACATTAATAATTTTTACTTATTGAGTAATATTAATGTTTTGCTTTTTGCAAGTTTCACCAAAAATATAAGAGCAATAAAAATCGCTTTCAGTCGAAGCATTTTTATTGATTATTATTTAGACACTGTACTTCAAAAATTCAAAAATATATATATATATATATATATATATATATATATATATATATATATATATATATATAT
>VCRD01005779.1:0-31689 GCA_006783055.1 Trinorchestia longiramus
TATATATATATATATATATATATATATATATATATATACATATATATATATATATATATATAAGTTCACGAAAGTTCACGACGAATTTATGTACACCCGAGAAATAATGACTGTTGCGTATTTACTGCATGTGTTCCAACCTAGTGTTTCAATTATTGTAGGAAAGAGTGATTCATTTTCTGACCACATGAAAACAAGATTCGTCTACATCTTCACTATTGAAAACCTCGTCCAAGGATATTCAGATAGTGTCAATCCTTTCAGAGGACTGGCGATCGAGTGAAGACTGATACTCTTTCAGTCTCTTCAGGGGATCGATAATCTGGGCCAGGAGCTGATACTAAAATTTATTGAACATCTGGGGTATTGCATTACTGTCATTATTATTTCGAATTATTCTGATGTACTCCTGCAGAAAAAGAAAACCATAGTTCCTTTCGAGTAGTTACTGCATATTCGAAAACATAAGGAGGAAATCAAATTTTCATTTTGGGTAAAATTTCTTGTCGTAAAGGTTTTAAGTATGAAATGAATGACATTCCTACTAGCTGATTCATATTGAATTTTCCAATTTATTGGTAACGTCCATAAGAAAAACAGCTAAAATCCTAAACAAGTATTTGGGGAATAAATGAGCAGATTTCGATACTTTCACACCATACCAAGAACCCTTTTGCTAATCACCAGCATTGCAAGTATACATAGTACTCGACTTCTCACTATGAGACATGCCACTCGTGTTGCTCAAGTTAGCCGTATTTTGAGATCTTTTCTGGAAGCTTTTCTAGCTTATAGAGGTTTTTCAAAGTCTGAAGCCTAGTCTTTTTTAAAAACTTTAACTGAAAGGGTACATCACAGTTTTATAAGACACCGGGGACTAATATTGAAATTTAATATTTTTGATGTATAGGTATGGTTTTATCACGGATCATTAAATCGCTTCCTGTAATGATGCAATGAAGTGCACAAACATAACATATTTCAAGTTTCCGCTTTTAACAATTTTGATTATGCATATGCGTAGTTATACTCGTCTCTGGACAAATTGTTTTAATTCCAGTCGTCTACAAAAGCTCATGCTTTCGTGAAGATTGTACGAAAGAAAATCTCTACGAATAGTTTATAGTATGCGTAGTGATGCGAGTGATGCGTAGTGCATTCGTTCTTCCAAGTCCCACCCTTTCAAAACATACTAAATACTAAGTAAGTTTAGGCGCGCTATCTTCAGCAGGCATTGTCCGTTTTTTTAAATGCCGCATTTTGAATTGTTCACACATGGTCCAAGTTGAAGAAAATCTTTTTTATTTATTTTGATGTCTACTGTCACTGTCTCGTTACGGAAATGACTGTATGAGCGTTAACCAGAATTAAAAAACAAAGGTAAACATTAAGTGAGGTTCTACTATTCTTAAAACAGTTGAAGTATCATGCTCTTATCACAAAACGAATGAATTAGTTATTGTACTATCAAGATTAGTATGCTTTTCTTCTGTCTCTGTAGTCCATCACATATCATGTACTGTTTAATATTAAAAAATAATTGTTTCACAACTTGTTAGAGCCTAAGTTTCTATCATGATACCTTATTTGGTAGTCTGTGTCTTTTTCTAAGAACATATTATGTCAAATGTTCAATCTCAACATGTATTTGTCAGTAATTTGGCATTGAATAATGAAACTATGGGACGGAATATCATAACTGGGATGCTGAATCGGTGTCTTCAATAGCAAACAACTGAGAGGAAGCATACAGCATCCGCTTCACAATGCGTCATACAACGCAATCGATATAAGTCTGTCTGACAAGCATAATTTTCAGTGAGTATAATATTCCTCACGTCTCTACAAAATTTATGTTTGATTATCAGTACTTTGGTCATGGTTTGCTTAACCACTTTGTCAGAAACTCGGAACAAAGTTATTAACCAAGAAAATCAAGTCAAACTGATAATCTCTCGGAAATAGAACGATATTATCATAGAAACTATCAATATGTATAGAATTATGAATTGACTTTAGACTTTTTTAGATGACCAGTTTTGCTACGAAAACCAAAGCTTCAAAGGAGTAAAGGTTTTGTTATTTTCATTGAATAATAATATAATATTAAGATCTTGGAGCGAGAGAATTGAGAAACACATTTTCCACTCATCTCCTCCAATAAACGACTACATCCCAGATCTTGGTGACGAGAACGAAAGCATACGCCATTAAATATAATAGATCGACACGCATTCATCGTTGGCATGCTGGTAAATGGTCATTCTTTTGACGATCAACATGAAAAAACTGTTCAGCATATTTAGCTCGTTCCTTCGAATTGACTGCACAAAGATAACAAGTTTTTATGATTTGAATTTTTCACGTCAAAAACCAAGATATGTGTTTACACTCGCGTTAAAGTCACTTTAATTATCTTCTGTTAAAATATAGTATTAATGACTTACATGAAAGTGTCTATAAATTCCAATCAAGAACTTTGCCTGAGCTCAGCTGTAAACTTTGGCTGTGTGTCTCTCATTTTTAGCGCGGTCTTCGCTGAGAAAAGAGCAAAACACGGCGGCATGAACAAAATTGCCTCATGTCTATGCAGAGCTGTGGTGCGTTGGCTCAAAGGATTACTTCTTTGGATGCAAAAAGTTTCGCATTTCGTTGAAGAAAATGGTAACTGACATTATTTTCACTCTGCGTTCAATGCTTGATTAATTAACCTCTGCAATACAGCTATCTACTATAAAACGTAAACTAAATTAAAAAGAGCCTGGAAACTTTGCGTTTGAAGTTCTCCCTAAGAAATAAAGATTTTATCATAGCTTTGCATGCATTCTCATATCAAAATAAACATGAATATAATTTTCCATGACATTAAAATAAAAAACTGTCGCTGTGAAATTACTGTATGGAAGCTTACTACTGTTAAACTGCGTATTCATGAAGGTATGTGTAATTTTTATCAATCAGTTAGCATATAATGATTCACGTATTGATCTGGTTCTCAGTGAATGCACTACGTTAACATTTTGTTGTACCTTTAGAGAACGAGGAACATGTGAATGAGATACTTAGTACATAAATTAATAATACTACCGGCTTTGTTTATGATGTGTTCATGCGGACAACCACTAACATGGTACCGTCAATTACGGACAGACAAAATTTGTAACACAGAATGGTTGCTTGCACCCGTGGATATTTATTCACTACAGGAGCCGTACAAGTAGAAGTGATATTTAACGCGTTGCCGGTTTTTCAAATTGGCGGCTTAAGAAATGTACCTAGTGGTTCACATATGAGCCAACACTTATTCAACGTGTTAAACACCTATCGTCAATACAAAATCACATGGTATGAGCTTAAATAAAGGTTATGTGATACATATGATGCAGGTAACGTAGTAACTTGCCTGTGAGATGCCACAGTGAACTAACTCTTGGTTGTATGTTAATGCTGTTGTTTTTGTGACAGGTCAGATCATATTTTTAAATACGTAGAAGTTCAAAGTTCAAAGTTAGTTTACAATCGTCAGAGAATTTTTACGACCTATGAAGGTAGTTTCTGTATGTTAGTGCGCATTGATGCAGAAAATGAGGACTAAACATTTGATGACAAAAATTAAACAATAAGCAACAATTAAGTGCTCCATTTCATCAGCAACATAATTAAACCAAGAGCGTGACTATTTGGAATATTTTACTTAGATGCTTTCTGCAACACGTGGATTCCTATTTCTACTCTTCCGTGATGGGTGTCGAGTTAGTACAGATGTTCGCCCAAAAATCATAACTTGCTCGTAAATAATAAATCCTTTAATACGAAATGGGGATCTTCTCCCCACAGGCAATAGAATGGAAACCTCGAAACGGGAAAATCTGTCAAGCTTTTGAGAAAGAAATTCTGGCTCTTTAATTTCGACCCCAAAACTTTTCTAACTGTCATCTAAAAAGAGACTATTTGTGTGGAAGCTCATCCTAATGTGAGGATCGATATACATTTTTAACCGAATTGTTCATCGCTAATGCTGAATTCAACAAAGCAATATGCGATTAAGTACATTTATTATCTCACTACTAAGAGCAATGTACTGTCTGACTTATGTGAGCCGTAGGCTTAATAATGCTCTAATTAGTATTTATCGTCACATCAGAAGTGTATCTAAGAAAGAGACATGAAATTATGTAAAATCGGACACTTTCCATTCATCTTCACCAACAAGTAATAAAGCTTTGTAACTCATTGAGTTCTGGTCCTTTTGGCTTGCTGCACAAGTTGATTTCAATTTTGAAGCTGCTCTCGAACATTCTGTGCTACAGAGGATCAATGAATGATAATTTGGGCAAAGGGAAGAAATAGTAATTACTTTCACTTGTGTTGTGGAAACTAGTGTTTGCTTAAGACAGAATTGCAGAGCTCATCTTGCATATGAGCACATGTTGAACTGATTAAGTATAACTAAATGAGAGGTTAAAATGAAAAAGCTAATACAGGGTGTAGTAAAGTTGAGGCAACATCGATAAATATGCTGTCTTTTTTAGGTAAGCCTGGAACAAAGGTGCACGGTTAAAACTATAAGATGGAAAATAACCTAAGCACTTAAAAACTACTCTTACCACATATATCAAGAAAGTAAAAAGGTTGTCAACTTTAATTACTATCGCCTTATTTAGGAGCAGAAATACTGTCTTAAACACACGGGCAGTACCTGTAGTGTCATTATTTCTCCAATCATTATTAAGGGCAACCAAAGGGCCCGGTATTCAGATTTTGGTCTCCGATCACTTAGCTTCATAGCAAGTAAAGATCATAATAATGAACTTTTTATAAAATCAATTGAGGTAAGTAAATCAAGTTTTTATTTCAGAATGAAGCCAGTACAAAATGGTCAAAATTCTAAAATTGGCGGAGGTGTACATTCCATTCCCCAGGGTAAATATTTTTTGAGGTAGCTTGATCCACTCGAGTTTCACCAATCAATCCCCACTGCAAGCTGTCAATTTTATTCTGAGATTGCATGTAGACACAGCATTCTTCGCCAACACCCACATTAACTTCAATCATTTTCGTTTCAGATTTCATAAAATGAAATCCAGACAAAAGCTCTATAGATTTTCTAATTTTATTCTCCGTTCTGAAGATCTTGTGCAAGCAATGGATCAAGCATTTTAAATATTTCCATACGTCTGGGAAATTATAGTAATAATTCAGCACAATTTGCTTTGCGCTAATATATTCGTCTGCATGTAGTACGCGAACACTGCTTCCAATGTCGACGGGATGTAATAATACTAATGGCATTAATTCATGTATTTAGATTAATCTTGACATTTCAACTCGCGCTTTTTGACTGATAAGACCAATATTATGAACGACTGAACGAATTCTTATTTTATTTTTCAAAGCATTTCATCAGTAGTTAAATCTAAAACTTACGATGTACAGGGTATTAGGTATACAAGATGTTTCACGTTTTCATGAATGTTTGTTAGGATATGCCACATCATTAGCACATTTTTAACCATGATCGGTGGTTCACGTATCCTCTGCATGGACCCAGCTTCATCTGGCTGTCAGCGCTTCGACTCCGAAGCAGAGAAACAAGGTAATGCTAGTTGGCGTCACAGTTCAAGATTTGGGCAAACATCTGTTCGGCAATGAATTCATTTGAATTTCTGCATGGGGATGTCGGTGCGCCCATGAGGTGTTTTACAATTTCATTTGCTTCTGCGAAATTCCCTGACGTGCCCCCCAACTCTCTAGGCTGTTATGCTTTGATGTTGCCCAGCCACTGAGTAATGTGTAGTAGGCAAACGATGCCTCATATTTACTGGATTAATTCAAAAAGGAATCAACCCGATATATGTTTTGATAGGTAATGCACTAAACAAATAACATAGGTCCCTATAATCCCTTTACATTTCATTTACGAATTAGTAAAAATGGTAACCTAAAATGAAGTGCAGGAAAATTCTAAGAATGCAGTTCGTATAGAATCGCAATTGACTTGTATGTATATCTCGGTAAATCTCCCACGTAAATTAAAATAACTGGATGAGTTAATTTATTTAATTATCTACGTATAACAGACTATATTTTTCTGTATTTACGAGTAGATTTCAATAATCTCTTACTATTAGAGCACGTTTGACTCCTCAAATAATGTAAACCTACTGAACACAGGATATGCAAAATGTGGAATTTTTAAGATCATTTCATCCCTATTGATAGTGTATTGAACGCAAGACAGTCATGGATATCACGTGCTTCCAAATTAAGTGTAGAAAGAAATCTTTACTTCCAGAAGAGGCATTGAAGCCATTTATACCAATTCAATTGACGAAAATGTACTTTTTCTGGTTTCCACATGGGATAAAACTAATAAGTCCGCAAGATTTGAGTCGAATATTAGTACCAACGGAAGAATATTTACAGTATTATATTAAATATTTAGCAAGAATGGTTACCTAAAAATATGACCGTGCCTATAAACCTCAAACGTCGAAAGTTCAGTTAGGAAATGAGCAGAAAATTTCTTTTTAAGACTGGTCTTTGTTTGACCATGGATGCCCCGAGCTCCAGTAGTTCTAAGTTTTTATGTCGGACTTGTAGCGCTGTTTGACACGAAGAGACTCTCTCGGGTCCATCTCTGAGCGGTCGTTCTCCAGTCTGGTCAATGTCAGGACCCATTTTTTCTTTTTAAGACCTCGTGCAGAACTTGTAAACTAATTTTAAAAAGTATTTTGAGTTGTTTCCTTTTTTCCCGAAAGAAGGAAAGTCAGAATTTGATTAGAACAGTTCATAACCATTTACGATGCCATTATTTTCATGTAACATAGGATACATATGAAAAATCTATTTACGATTACAACAAACCGCGAACATTTTCAACTTTTTGTTTCTGATTCTAGCAACCGGCAGATGTAAAGCCAGAAGACACGACATTCAAAATTTCACAATTGTTGTTGGGAGCGCAGCTTAACTATCAAATTGATTTTAGAACACTTGTAGGTCTGTAAAACCTGACATGAAGTCCAGTAGTCTAGGATGCGCAGTATGTCATTCATCGGACACGATTTTCGTTTCTATTTTCCTCTTTTCCTTTGATTTTCATTTCTATGTCACAGGGACAGACGCATGTGATAAGTAAATTCAATGCTAGGAGCAATAAAAAAATTGATCATTCACTATCTAAATGGATACTTATAGTGGATAGTGGATAATAGATGCTTTGGTAGAAAGTATGTGAAATGAAATCCAACGTCGTTACTTATTTATCCAATCATATGCAATATTCAAAGAGCAACTTGACAATCTACATCATATTTCGTGAAAAAAATATTTCTCAAGTATATTATACATATTTTTCTTTCTGCTCATTAAGTTACAGATGTGACCTACTATGGACATTTGCGAGTTTCCGCTATTAAATGTCATAATTCTCTCGTATTCAAGATCCTCATCCTCCTCATTATTCAGGTACTCGAAAATCGTAGGGAAATACAAACGTGATAGTCGCACATCATTGATTGCTTCTAATGTGCGTAGTTTTCCCCAGCATCATGTGTGCTCACAAACGTACAGTTTAGCGTGGGTAAGTATTTTTTTTTCTTTTTTCACTGTGAATATTACAGTAATCATTTAATGACGTACCAGCTGATGTAATAAATATCGTGCTAGTTAAAAGAGTTTATGAGTCCATTGTACAAATTTAAATTGTGTTTTAATATCCCAGTTCTCAGTCATTTGCATCAGAAAAGCAAATTTACGAATAGTCTATTCATATTCGTATACCACTCCAAATACCTAGTTTTTGATCTTGCAAGTCCAAGCTTTCTGCTTCTCATCGGACTAGTTTGTTTGCAAGAATTGCTATGCATAACTTGTCTCCGATGACACTGTAATGACTGCTCGTACGTTATGTTGTTGGGCCGTTGAGCATCACCGTAGAAGTTATTGCACGGGATATCCTTTAGATTTCCTTCCCATGGTAATTTCAGACTATGAAATCCAAAGTACTTAAGGGCTTTGGGAATTATTGCTACAAATACTTTGTTTTGATGCGTCATTCACTAATATTATGCCCCACAAAAGCTTGTTTAATAACCGATTTTATCTACTGCTTCGTCTCTCGTTAAGAGAAAGCTTTTCCGAACAAACTATTTTTGGGAATGTACTCAATTTTAACTCATTTCTGTGAGCCGCCTGTCTAATAAGCAACTGTACATCAGTGGCAATGATTTAAGAATAGTTTGAGCACTTATCATTCATTCCATGTTGCAATTTCTCTCATTGGTACATGTCATGACATTTGATATGTATGACAACAAATAAAGTTTCATGTTCAGTTTCTGTACTATATAAATACTCAACTAATATTTCTAGAGCTAATTTCGGATAAAATACTGGTCAGTTCAATGAGAATTCAGCCCCTCTGTAACAATTATACCCTACTGTACTGTATAGTTTAATCTCTTTTATTTTTATAAGCTGAAAAAATATTTTCTTTTCTATTAGTTTCCCATTATTTCTCGGCGAGAAGTAGCAGGGCTAGACATGATCTGGAACAAAAGAAATGTATACTTAGGTCAATAAAATACTAAGATCGAATAGTTACAAGCTTTAAAAACCACAAAAACATCATAAAAGGAAATAGAAATTACAACGGTATGCCCATTGTTACAAGGTCAAAAGAAGAGCCAGCTCAAATTCTCTTAATTGCTACAATGCTAGCTTTCTGTTGGCAGATATTGTGATAGTACTGACCCATCGGGTGCTGCACAAACCTTCTGTAGTTTTATCTCAATTGTGACTTCACAAACAAGTTGTCACGTAGCTGTTGATAAGTCCAATCGTAATCAGTTGGTAAATGTTACTACAGCTAATATGTGAATTTTTTATTATCTGGAGGATAAGCTGTAAAGAAAGAACTTGACATGATAAAACGAAATTGACAGCAATTTTGGAATCAGTGTATCGTTTTAAGTTAATTCATCGCAAAAATCGAAATAAAAGTTTTTTTAAACTGCTGAGTTCGATTGTTTCATACAATCGAAACTGATTTTACTGATCAACACAACTGATTGTTGTATCTACTGATTGTTTCATAATAAATTAAGTAAATATAATAGTATCAAATTGTGGTAACATCAGAAAGCAGGTCTTATTTATATAAATATATTCTTATTAAAATTCGTAGGTTTTAATAGAAACGCACAGGAGAAGTGAAGGAACAGGTGATTGACTGACGCCTCTGAATTATTACATCACGAAATGAAGATCAAGAAAAGGAATTTTAGAGAGGAATGCTATTGATGAACCGACTGCGAAAAACTGATGTGGTCAGAGGTTGGGATACGAATCATTTGCACACGAACTCACTGATGTGAGGAGGAAGGAACGTACTATTATAAGGGTACAGTTTTGGATAGCTTGTTTGTGTACCAGCTCAAAATGGGAATACGTACACCAACATAAGCAGATTGTCGAACTGACCTCATTTTCTGGTGTATTCGTATTTGTAGTTGGTACGTGAGTTTTGGGTGGTAGAACTGAAAGTAGGTAGTGATATGATGAGCTAAAATCTAGGAGTTAACTATAAAGCGTTGTTTTATTTGCTTTGTGTTGTAATATCGTATTGCACTTGGATACTTAAAGGTGGGTAATGTTCTACTATGTATGTATTCTGTCGAGATATATCCTCTCGCGTCATACTGCCGTTCCTCGTCATGCTGTACGAGACAGAATAACTACAAGATTTCTCGTCATATCCTCGAGTGCAGTCACTCTGAAACGAACTATGTGATGGTATGGCCTGGGCAAGCGTCCTGTCCAGCTGTATTCCGGTATTTCTTGACAGAAGTAAAATGGACGGTGAGCGGGTTTGAACCGTGACGGTTTGCTGCCTTGCACACTCTGGTAGGCTGGTCTACCCCTCCGTTGACGGCTTGACGACTTCGCCAGCTACGAGTGCAACACGAACAGTGGCATGTGTTTACAGTGATCATATGGCCTTGCGCATGAAGATTCATCGCATACGTCGACAATTTTCTAATGGAAGGTAAACTGAAGAAACAAGCATATGGTGATTATAACCTTTGCAGTTAATTTTTTGCCGTTTTCTTAGAATGAATGATGAGTTTGAATATGGGCTTTCACGAAATGATCTTTCGTAGTTCCTGTAACATATTTTTTGCTTGTTTTAGTTCTCGTGTAATTCAACCCACAGGATATTTTTTATATACACACACTGTTCTGTGTCTATAAAGCTTCTCATTCTTTTAATTTCCAAACACATCAATTGTTTTTTATAGTAAGAGCTATCAAGAATGCTGTACAGCCCATATCATTAATTGCTCTCGTAAGTTACTAACTGAATTGTATTATCACATTCATTAGGATATACGAGTGAATACACCTAATATTTTTAGGAAGAACTAATATTCCAAGGTCGGATAAAACTTGTGCAACCTTGCTTGAAGCAATGCTCATTTAATTTTGGCCCTTTTATGGCAAGCTCATGATGCACAGCAAACATCTACAAGGGACCACAGAAAGAAATGTGTAGGTAGAACACAATACCTCAGGCAGACTGCAGAATTGGATTGCAGACGCAACGGCGCCTGTGCTAAGCTCATGAACTTGAGTTTAATTTTTTCTCCAGAATTCCTTAAGATCTCAATAATGTACGGTTGAATCATATATATTATAGTTTCAATATGAGATTCAAATACCTAACATGTATTTGAAAACTATTTACGCAAGCGAACTCAGTTTTGCCATTATTTTTTGCATATTATCTTGGGAATTCCGTTTTATGGATTCAGTACTGTGTCTCATTTAATGTCATGTAAAACAGTTCATAATTAAAAGCAAACTTGATGGGGTAGCCAATTCGAAAAAATCTTGCTGGCTGCTGAGTAAATAGATTTATTAAAATGAAAACTGTGTTAAAAATATCCTCCGAGACAAAAGAGCATTCGGAGCCAGAAGAAAAAGAAAATGAAGTAAATGCATAGGAAGGTATTTCCTTCTTCAAATTAAAGAACGCATTAAAAAGGGAAAACTTGGCTCTGGCAAACAGTGCTTCTCCTTCATGCCTTGACTCTGAATGTGCAAGAAGCCACCACAAATTTTGGACGAAAAACTACAGTTAGGCTTTCTCGGCGGCACCAATTTTACTGCATGTTTTTGAGTGAATTTTTAGAGTTGTCAGCATTGCTGTTGCAAGGCTTTTGTGCTGGAGAAAAGATTGTGGGTGTTTAGAATAGGCACGCAATTCCCTGCTGAATTTCAATCTAAGCTCTTCAAAATAGGTGAAATTTTCAGGCTAGTCACCACACGGCCTTAAAAAGTGGAAACAATTCATTCGCTCCTTCAAAGAGGCAAACTTTCATCAGTTAAGCTCATGAAATTGTAGAGCATGAAGAATTAAACATCTGAAGTTGAATATACAGCAAAGTGCTTCGGTGTAAAAATTGTTCCTGGTGGATATTCAATAAGCACAGCTGCATAATATAAGTTGACTTCTACATGAAGTATTTCATTTTGAATTTCAATAATTTATGCCCATTAGCATGCTGGGAAATCGGGAATGCACATGTAGGACCTCTACATGGCTACAATATGCACTGAGTATTGTAATATGTGCATGTATTTCGTTCGTATTTTATTCAGAAGTAACACTAGATCATCGAGGTGCATCTGCACCTCTTTGTGCCCTCAACGCACCTCTATGTCTGCATTCGCGTGCACTGACGTGGCTGACTCTGAACCAACATTCAACTGTGTAATTGCTTGCTAACTCTGGCCGACAATTAATAACCAAGAAATTGTGAATTTTGTTATTCGTTCAGAAAATCCAAAATCATTCTCAATTCATCACCACAGTTCAGATACTTATATGCATTTACTCAAATAATTGTTTTTCTGTTTCAAAGGAGTATGGTTTTGATAAAGCTTCTTTAATTTACATTACCTAAAACATTTATAATGGTGAAAAATTACTGATTCATCGTGCTGGAATTCAAGTTTTTTCAGTTTTACTCATTCTGTTCTCAAATTAAATTCTTTTAAGTACGATCTCCACAGAAAAGAAAAGCTTCATAATTGCAATCCCACAGCTATGAAATTCAAACGGATTGCGAAAATGCGAAGAAAAAAAAAGCATATTGTAAATGGTCAAATTTTGTGTATTTTTTCGATTAAGAAAAGTTTAAATTCCTAAATTTTAGGAATTAAGTAATAAAGTTACCAATTATTTTCCTGCATGCTAAACAGGATACATCAGGTCCTCTTCACAACGGGTTTGAAAAATAGGAATTCATATTTTCTGATTGTGTTATTCCAAGGATTCTTTTATTGATAGATGTTGCAATAAACAGTATTTTTTTGACTACCATTCATCATGTTTTTATATATGTTGGTGTTCAAGATATTTTGGACACACTGAAGATTTGGTCGGAGAATTTTGTATTTAACTCTCAATGAGAAATTTGACCATTGCTTCTGTAGGTGTTTCACATAGTGTCATATGCAGTGTGGGGACTACCCTAATACGAGAGTCAAAAATGATCCTGAATTTTATTATTATTTTCATTATAAATTATGACAACGAATATAACTGTACGAAAAACAACTAATGAGTTGAAGAGATTTCAATGACGGTATATTAATACTCACAATATCTCAAACTATTTTTTAATCGCCAGAAGTTCAGTAAGATTTTGTACAAATGTTAATCAAGGAGTGCTAAAAAGTTAGTACATATCAGTTTCATTACCTCCTATATCTAACAAGGCTAGATGGTCGTGTAAGCGTTGCCAGCAAACAAGCGATCCAATTATGTCTTGTGCCTTAGAGACGGCTGCAGCCCCTAAGGAGGTAATCCAGACTATATGGTTTTCATCTTTGAGCATATCTAATTGCCACCCGGACGGTTTCTGCAATAATTAATGAAAACTCCGGCAAGTATTCCATAACTATTGCTTAGGATCAACAAAAGTGTTCCAAATTATTCCGAAAATCTTGATAACCAATAGCTTTGATGCTGGTGCTGGTCTAGCAAAAAACGCAAGCTTTCCGCTGGTTCGGGCGGTAAGAGGGCTGTTAGTGGCCAAACAGGACAGGCCGTAGCCAAATTACGACCTCCACGATGCTAAATTTCAGGTAAACAAAGGCCTGTCAGCAGATAGCTAAAGGTCTGCCATAATGAAAAGTTTTGCCAGGAAATACGTTCAAGGTATGACCATAATGTTTTTAGGTAAATTAATTGCTGTAACATGCCTATTTCTAGAGTCCATAATTATTACACACATAACAGCAGTATCTTGGCGTATCTTAGCCAAGATTGAAAATAAATTAATTCAGACTGTATAGGGTTAGTTCATGATTACATTAAATATTGTTTGCAACTTTTTGAATAATTTAACATACATCATTGTTAGTGATAGGGCAAGCATGCTTATCTGTGTCTATTGTCGTCGTGTCTTCCAAAAAGCATCGCTTTCGATAGAGTTACATGTAACTTTGTTTTATTATCAATTCAGTAAAATTCCTTTCAAATGACTCCTACATCAACGAAAGAAGCTTGTTTTCTTTCAAAGATATCCTATTATCGATACACCATTTTGCATCTTTTATGATTTTACTGGACAGTTCACCACACCTACTATGCTAATTCAACCAATCGAAAAGTTTTTTGGGTTAAACTCAGTCAGTTGCTTGATTCTCTCCACATAACGTTACACAAATAGTTTCAATGGTCAAAAAATTAGAGCTATTTTACCTAGAATGTGCGACGCATACTCGGAAAATTAAAAATATTTATGTTTTAAAAGTCCATGCATCAGCAAATTGAAGTTTTCATTTACTAAAGCGTTGTGCAAGCTTTCAAGATTATGAATTAACATATTATATGTATTGATATTTTGAACTGATATATTAATATTTTAATATTTCACTTCATGCTTTCAGTTTTGTTGCTGCTAATGTGTTTAGCTTAGAAGTATTCAAATTCACTTATTTCAAGAATTTGGGCTTCATGACCATCAATAAATGTAGTATATTGTTTTACAGTAAGTTTTTGAAAACTAATGCATCTGGTCGATGTCAATGATGTTTCTGCCAGAACAGAATTTTTATTGCACTTTATATTTTATAAGCTACTAGCACGATCTCAGTGTTTCAGAATCTATGTATACCCTCAAATTTTAAACTTCCGTAAATGACCAACACAGTGTTACATTGTCTTAGAAAGATTGAGTACGTGTGCTGTACATTGGTGGTGCTTGTCTATTTTACTTGCGATGCATTATATCTTCTCTGTATGTTTTGATATTATGTGATGGTCGTGAGAGTAAATAAGTTTTTTACTTTACCGGGAACTAGATTCAGTAATAAGATTTCATCACCTGCTTTCGTGCCCGTAATCGGCTTCTGTTGGTTCGTCCAAAAAAAGTTGTGTCTGAGATCATAGCGGCAAGCTGTTTGCCGCCTTGATTGCAGAAAACATTTGTCATTTTGATTAAATGTTATCCCAGTATCAACAAATCAAACAATTTTATTCCAAATTCCTTCTTTTTAGAGATGTCTGTGACCAAATTACGAAGCATCTGCGATTGAATAAGAAGCATATTAATTTGTCACATTTACTACCGTTTTTTCGTATATCACCAGTTATTGTTTAATTTTGTCTTTCGTGAGTTCATGACAATAGTTTACGTTGAGTGGAGTAATTTCAAGTATTTTAAATTATTTATTAACTCAGTCGACTTAGACTTTATACTTTTGTTCTTTCATTGACCTAAGTATGACCTCAGTTCTGTAAACCAGTCAATTTTTTTAAAATCGCTTCATTTAATTATATTTTGGGAATTTTTTGTTGAGTTTGCTACTACAGCAACACTAAACTTTTCATAAAATTTGCCTATGACCCCATTCTATAATACGAATAATATTTTTTTCACTGCCAGGTGTATTTAAAATATTACTTTGAAATTACGTTCAAATATGAGAATAAAACAGAGAGATAGAAAAGGCAATGTTTTTGTAGGGTAATAATTTATTTAAAACAGCTATTTCATACATAGAGTATAACTGCCATAGAATATTTTTGAATCATGACAATGCCAAGATAGATGAATGAAAAACAGCTGGGAAGTTGAAAGAAACTTGGAATTCATATGGATAGACAGTACATCTCTTGAAGTGTACCAGATTGCTCCTGACATTCACTAGTGCAAAGTTGTATTCAATTGATTGTCATATGTTAAGCATGTAGGCCACGTTTGAATATGCAAAAAATAGGAAAACTGTTTTTGCAAAACGTTCTCAGTGACGATATATGAATATGATTAAATTCATATGAGTACATTTTGCAACGAAATCAAAAACTATTTTTTACTCCCAAGTTCCTAAATAACTTCAGTAACACTGATTGAAAAGATTATCAATGCACTACTACTTTGATTTTTAGTTTCCTATTGTCCACTAACAAAAGCCTAATTTTACGAAAATTAAAACTATCTAGTTCACTTTGTGATGTAATATACCTCATGATTAAACATAATTTAATTCACAGTGATGATTTTACAGCATGTAGTCATTCATCATTTGTAATTCTAAATTCCACCAGAGTAAGTGACTAGTCATGCTGATCCATGGCGTGGTAAAGATTCTTCGTCATGGAAAAACATCGTGTTTTTGGACCATTTTCCATATGTAAGTGCAAAAAAATTTCTTCCCAAACAAAAATCATAGCTCCAATCTCTTTTATTCTTCATGCACGTCGTCCTTGTAATAAAAAAGTACTCTTTTAAAGAAAAATTGAAAATCTGGCGAGCGTTTACTTTCCATCAAGAATTTTTTCAAATTGGTTTGTAATGTTTTTTCCCTTCGAATAAGGGATGTGAATTTGAGCGAAGGAACTAAGCAGGCCTGTCGAGTTTTAGACTGATGGAAGAGGTTGGACAACTCTTTGCCCAGGTCTTCAAGAGGCTCTGCAAATTGATCAAAGGTCCGGCACAGGAACATCAAAAATTATTCATGATGTCTTTTCTACTTTTGACTACTTTGGATGAATGGGGAAAGGCCTCAAATTTGCTAATGAATTTTTTTACAAATGATTGAGAGAAAATGGATTCAAACTAGTTTATTATATTTTCTTAAGAGGTTACGATTATTTCAACTATGCAGCCTTAAAAAATGTAATCGGACTTACGAACTCCAACTTACAATTGAAATGACGAAAAGAAACTAAATCAACTGACTCACTGTTTTTATTTTGGAGTTGTGCCAGTGGGTCCTTGCATTAACAAACAACAGTGGTTATTCCTTTTCACTTCACATGCTGAAAATTAAGTTGATGTATAGTAATAACCAGCATGAGAAAGAAAATAGGACTTGTTGAGTAATAAAAATTGTACAATTGATTAAAAATTTCATAAGAAAAGCATTTGCATTTCTGTTAAAACTATGCCCCTACAGGTATACCAGTATTGATTCAGATTAAAATGATGTGATGAAAGGTACGAGAAGTAACTGAAATACTGGTTGTGTTATCCGTAGACTGCAGCAAATGTCTTAATATGTTCCAATTTACCCTGATGTTTAGATACTGCTCTAGGCAAATACTATGGAATGAATCAGAGTTTATAATGATTAATATGTATCCTTTTACAGTGATGTCTGCAAAATTATTTTTATTTAGGGCCTTGGTTTCAACAAGATATCCAGTTTTAGGATCTACCTAACACGCATGAGGTCTGGCCGCGAATCGAAACGCGAAATCGAAACAGAACAGAATGTAAAATATATTAGTAAAGTTCCTGAATTTTTTTCCTATGTGCAATATATATCCTATGCAATTGTCATCCTTTGAATAACTAGCCTTTGGGGAACAATGACAGCTTATCAGTATGATTTTGCAATTGCTAAAGTCTATTTCTTGATTTACTCGATCCAATAAATTCAATTTTAAGACAAGAAACTGAAGCAATTGACACTATTATTTAGTGAATGGGACCATAAATTATTTATGACAGAAACAATTTTTCCCCATTTCATACCGCTGAATTTATACATAAGACGTTTTTCTGCAGTGGCATAGAAGAAACAATAAATTTAATATATAAGCTGAAATAAAGATTATGTAAGAATGCAGTATTCTCAAAATCATTGAAGACCTTGGTATCAAGTTATAAGTGGCGATTACTCATGTATCCATATGAGAATAACTCTCTGTATGGACACATGAACAATAGAATTCACAGGACTCCACGATAAGTCTATCCCCGTGGGGCTAATTAATGTCGAGGATTTACTGTATATGAGAACAATGCAGCCAAGATCGTTAGCTTTTGTAGTCTACACAAACACAAGCACGCCTCAGTCCCTTTACTGCCGTATGTCACCTACTCGGAGCATGGAAAACAACTGAAATTGTGCTAATATTACCAACACTAGGAGCTTTATTCCGGTTGTCTCTGATAGAAGACATGTTACTCATGTTGTACAGATAGCAACAACACAAAAATATTGTAATTAGTGCTCAGCGGCCGTCAAGCTGTTGTAAAGTGTGGATGTATGTCACATCATAATTTAGGCGGCAGAGGGTTAAGAAGGAAGAAACTCTAGTTTTACACTAGCCAGATAATTATTATTAGCTTCCACTGATTTGTCAACTGACTCTTATGGGCTTTGCACCAGTTTAACCCTCTCTGATCACTTGTATATAAGGCAAGAATTTATCTTTCATAATTTTTGACTAAATCAAACTCATCACGGAATAATTTTGAGCGGAACTGGATTTGGAAATACTGACTTTGATACCTATTTTCAGAATACAGGCGTATGATTTTATCTAAGGTTTTAAAGTATAATTTTTTTAGTACTTCATCTAGGCTTGGATTCAATTTTGCAGTCGAGCTTCATGAATTTGATCATAGTCTGAGACAATATAGTTTGCTATATATCAAAAAGTTCACTTAAATTCATGTGAAATCACTAATATTAACTGATTTCATGAGTTCATTTATTCTCATAAGGACAATGAAAAGAGTCCCTCATTATATGATATGAAGTAAATCGCTGTACACAATAGCAAAAGAGTTTACGCCAAATTTTGATAGACTTTCTGTACACAAGCGTACCAAACAATAATGAGTGATAAAACTACTCAAATCTTTTGATCAGAACACTGTGTTTCGTTAAATAATAAATTACGTTCATTTGCAGTAAAACACAATAAAGCTATATAATCAACGAGAAATCAAAGTTCGAGTTAAAACAAGGCCATACCTATCATTGCATAAAAACAATTTCACTCATATTGAGCTCAAATTCAATTGCACGAAAGTCTCAATGTAAAGCTTTCTAACAGATGTTACGCTGGTTTGAGATGTAACCGAATGGATCATTCATGTTAGACGAGGAGTAATTTTTGAAACAAATGAAAGCTACCTTATCCTTACTTAACAAGCTCTTGTTTACAAATGAAATATGTTACGTGTTATTGAACAAATTTGTGTTGTGTAATTGAGATAAATTGTTCATTGCGGTAAGATAAATTTAGAGAGCCCATTCAATGTTCTGAAGCATCATTATCAACTTATAAAGTACGTCTTGGAGCTCCACGTGTCAATGGCACACTTCAATATTCAATATCGATGTGCTTTATTACCCAGTGAAGGCGTACTTCCGTGAACCTCAGTGTAGCTTAAAAATGAGTTTATAAAAACAGGTCTGGGTTCTGCAGGACAAGAAAAGTGCATTTTTTATCATACGATACTGGTTTTGTGGTTGCTCATTATGTACTTTCTATTCAGTATTAAAAAGTGAACTTGTCTGGTTTGCTACAATTATAAATGATTCAATTTAAATCTTTTTGCAATAGATCCAAAACATATAGAATAAGATGTTAGTGTGAATCCTCTTCATAACTAAATGAACCTTTGTTTAAAAACTCGATTTGTTTGTCCTTCGACTCGTGTCGGTCACTCAGGATAGTGCTGTAATTCTCTAGAGACCAAGACGTAGCACTTCACTATCGACGCCTGCCTGTCGAGTATCCGCTTTCTGTCTCTCTCACCCAAAGCTTTCCAAATAAATTCTTCGCTGCAGGCGGAGATAAAGTGAAAGACACACAAGCACTCGCTAGACTTGCTGGCAAAGATGCGAGACAGGCGATAGGCTATGGTATTTACATTTTTACCCTATGACCACTGCATTTCCGCCAGTAAATCTTTTTATATTGACACCTTTACCACTGACGAAAAACAAATTACTATCAATAATGTAGCAATATTGGAGTCTATCATCAAAAATTACTCAAAGTGTGAACACTTCAAGATGTTATTGAAATCCAATCACTATGGTGCATGTTTTAAATTATGATATTAAATATAAAGAAACATTTGTAGACTTATTTAAGTTTTCTTAGTTTTTACTCACACGAATGTAAAACAATGTTTGATACCATCAATTCAATCAAAAATACTGAACGATATCAAAGCTATTTAACTCCATGCATTGGCAGGCTTTAACTGTAAGGGAGAATCTATGCAGACTATGAACGACCTGAAAACTCAAAATATTATCCCCCGAATGGTACGTGGGTTCTAGAAGTTGTACAAATAACATCGACCTCAACGGATGTCATCGTGTCATGAAGACCAATTTTGTGTACAGGCTGGTATACGTAAGAAAAATGTTAATTATCAGTGATATAAAGCTAGAACACTAAATATCTTTCTAGTCACAAAATGATATTAACGTGCACTTAAGATATCCAACTCTTTGAATAAAAGGATAGCAATGTTGAAAAGAGAAAAAGAAAGACTTGCCAATGAGGCCACAAAGTAACAATTTGAATTCGTCGTTACAGAATTTCTAAGGCAATTTAGCAGATAATTATTTTCCACAGGACTGATCGGCACATCTTTGGTCTTTATAACTCAACTAAATGCACTTTTTTTTATAACAGAAACATGTTGAAAACGAACTGAAATGTTCCGAGCGTTTTCAAGTAATTTCTAGGTATAAATGTTAATCTAGCGTATGTACATCTGCATTTTTTGCTGTATCTCATTGTTTGTTGTTAAATCAAGCAAACAAATGAATTTCACACAGCACATGATGGTTAAATAACATATGGTGATTTTATGCATGTATCCTATATTATTAAGTATATTGGGCCCAATATCCAATAAACAAGAATTGAATATTGAATGTCTGCTGATTTTGTCTGTTGAGAAAATCAAAACTTTATGGAGTGTTTTACTACAAACCCCGTGGATAAATTAATATAATTCATACTTTTTATACATAATAAAAATAGCTTATGACAATATTTGAACCAATAATGGCATTTTTGCGCTGAAGAGCGTTCTATCTTTACCATTATAATTTTTGGGGGCATATCACAGATGAAAACTATCAATTTTTCCTCAGAAGGATCACAGTATTAAATTTGGTCTCAGACTTTAAAAATGTGAAATTAATATATTACAGTTAATACTGAAAGGCAAAAATTCTCAACGAACAACCACCTCACAATACAGGTAACCTCAAAATACGGTACAAACGAAGGCTGACTGAGTCCAACATCAAAGGAATACTGCAGTCTTCAGTTAGAGTCAAAACTCTATAACGAGCTTAGGCTCATTCCTAAAAAAAATTGTATTGATTTTAATGTTTTCTTCGATTTTTGGTCTGGGCTCCAATTAGTAACAGCACACATACTTTATGAAAGACACCACTCTCCAGTAAACAGCGGTATCTCGACAGTATTTAATTGTCATATTTTGACAAATTCACCTTTGATATGAATATCTCTCGCAGCACCTCATTCAATGAGACTTATTTTCCATTTTGACAATGATGTGATCGATTTAAAATAGCTGTCAATAGACATAATTTTAATGCAACTAAAACGTCATTAAATTATGATAATACATTGACAAAAACTGGTTAAACAAGCACAAATTCTTCATTTTAACTGTCGCTGTGATATTATTCGATCCGTGAATCAACATGTACCCATAAAGCCTTTGATTGGGTAATGCATTCTAACTTTTATCTTTAGCCTTAAATGTGTTATTATCAAGGGAGAAGTAAAATTTATTTATTCAAACTGACACAATATCTCCATACCTTGTTTCTCTAGATGAGATGGCATATAAGAAGAATTGAAATGTTAAATTATAGGTTTTCTACACTTTCAATGAATTTTCTAATTTTTCCAATAAATTTTCTAAGATCATCCAGATTTTTTGTGCTCAGTAAAATAGGTCCTTATACTATGAAATATGAAATTCTTTTTCCAGTAATAACCAACAATTTAAGTCCCACGAGAGTGTTTGCCAGCTCCCCTATTATTCCCTCGTACTTTAAATGAAGCTGTTGAGCAGTACGCCACTAAGCTCATGACAATAAGAAAGCAACAATACCCGCTGGTCAACTTGCATAAATAATTTTCAAAACAAAGAAAATGGCATAAACGTTTGGTTGAATTTCTCATTCACCAGGGGGACAACTTCCCAAGACTTCTTGTTATTTTGTATTGGTGAGTCCCTGACAGTTTTTTTTACCACGATTTAAAATCGTTTAGTTTTCTTTGTGCAACTGATGATAAACATGTGCTGGTTAAAGGCTGAAATGACTGAAGAATATATTATACGGAAATCATGGGATTTCATACTCTTTAGATTGGGTGTACTCTACATGTGCGTGTGAACTTTTGCGTTTCACACCGCTACTAATGTTGGCTAGAAAATAATTCTGATTATTACTATCATAAGTAATGATCTGAGATGAATTTTAGCATTACTCTTGCATCGGAACTGTTGACTTTACTTAGTACTCACGTGTTTTTCTACGAGGATGTTCCCATTGTAGGAACATTATCAAATCTGGTTGGAAAATCTTGAGTAATTTTGTGTATTCTGTAATTTTATAAATACGAATACTGTATACTAACTCACAATAAAGATATATAATATAATCGAGTTTCGTTTAGTGATACGTTCATGGTTTGTTATTGAATACGGTCCTAACAATTGCAGTTAGAAATTGAGGCAGTTGTTTTGTTTTCTGTATTCCCATCAGTTCCAACCCCCCTGAACTTTATTTTATACTATGTTGTGATATAACAGCTAGAAATTAGGTTCGAACAAGTTTGAAGATCAGGCTATTTCCTTGAAACATATCTTAAAGAGATTGTCATGTTTGTAGTTCATCCCTTAGTGACATGACAAATTACAATTGTTCATTATAACTAGCGATTTTTAATTGAAAAATGCATATCACTGATCAATTATTGATCAAAATTTACCTTAAACCTAGTAATTATGCGTCAATCTCAAGTAGTAGTGAACTAAAAATCGATTGGCAAACCTACACTGAAGAATTCTATAACAAGTAAAAAATAAGGCACCAACGAACAAAATGAAGTAAGGGATTGAAGAAATATCAACAGAAAAACTGCGATTCTAAAAGTTATCTTTCTCTAAGACAAAGGAGGTAATCTGAAGGTCATGGCTCTCTTATACAGCTCCAACTCAACAATTCTCTATGTTAGCATAAAATAACTCGTGAATGACTTTACTGAAACTGAGAAACAGGATACAACCGAAAACATAACGCTATCATAAATTATCGTTGACAAATTTTCATATTCCTTAAAGTGTTTGTCAACAAGCACCTTTTTCTACTCAACCGTTTTTAATTGTTATAACAGTGACAAATTATTTTTTTCACTCAAATGGCTATCGTACACATTTATGTTTCAAATTTTAAAATGATAATGCAGTGCTTCATGTCGAATTCAATGTGTTTTATATTCCATAACTAGTGTGTATGCCCGTTAAAAATAAGGGGTTTTAATATCTAAATTCCACGATTTAGATTTGACTAATTTGAAATTATTATAAAGAGTAATGCATGAAAGATATACAACGAATCATTGTGTTTTAAATGAATAGTTTTCATTAATACATTAATACATACGATAATTAATACATACATTTTTCACAAAACTTCCATTCTGTATCTTATCTACCGATAACATGGCCCAGATAGTACCCGTTGAAATTCTTTGGTTTAAAAGTGATAAAATAACGGATCTATGGAATAAAATACATTTTTCAGTCTTACCCTTAGTATTATCAGAATCTAAATATTTTTTATGAACATATACAGAACTTCTATTCTTTATCTTATCGATCGATAACAGGACCGTGTAAGAAAATAAAGCTAATATCGGGAAAAATTGAGTATTTTATAGTGATCCGGTGACTTTGGTATCCACAATAAAATCTTTATATTACCTGTATACGGGTTCTGATTTCAGTTCAATTCAGTCAGACACTAAACAAATATATAAATAAATAAATATATACACCAACGGTATTATAAGATTTAACTAGTACAAATAGTAGAATATATTAAAATTATTCCGCACATGTATTTACATATAGTGAAATTTTTCTCCTCTAAAAAACTACATGTGTCATTATACGGAGCAAACAGTCTTCTACTCTGTACAGCCTTTTACTTTATAATATAGAACAAATCACCCAAAGGTTTTAGTACGATATCAAGGATTCTTCAATTTCCATTTACCAGGGCAGACTGTCGCGGGAAACAAATGCAGTTATCTTCTTGAATTTGCTCGTAATGTGGTTCACAGTAATGCACTTTGAGAGCATAATAAGATCGTACTGAAAAAAAAACACTTTTATCATCGTGCATTTTGTTTTTGATTGCGAACAAAACTGGCAGTAAGGAGTGGCTATTCCAAGCAAACGACCGTACTCCCTGAGGTGTACCGCAGCAAGCCCCATAGTGGCTTCTTGTATTCAAAGAAGTGCATCAGAGTTGGAGGCTTTCCAATGTCTTATTTTGAGGATAAAAATAAATATAATGAAAAATGTTAGAGGTTTCTTTCAGACTTCACTCTAATAACAATGAAAGAGAACATAGTTATCAGGTAGTCACGTGAAAAATCAGCTGAAAAATACGGAGCGCTTCTCATTACCCCGAGCACCAATCACAATGCGTATGAGCACCATTTGGCCTTTCAATGATATGTGTGCAAAAACAATAAATATTAGGGAACTAAGCACTTCCAAGGTTAAAAATGTTGTTGTTAAAAATCTATTTTAATTTGATGCACTAAAGAAGTGTGTTCAAATTTAACCTTAACGTGTACGCTTAGCGAAAACTGATGCCTGCTTAGATAACAGCGGCAGGCGTACTTTAGGGAGACTGCGGCTGCATACAGAAGGAACGTTCTAATGTATCAAATCCTTTGGTATTATATAAGATAATTTAAATAGATCTGGATACAATTAAAGTGGTCGTGAGGAAATTGATAGCACTTTTAAGCGTCCTTTCATTTCAACACTAATGGCTGTCCAAGTTATGTGTAAATTACACATACGACCTCTTTTCTGCGTTTTTGAACAACTTTTTGAATATGCTCTCTTCAGGAGTGCAGCTCGTAAATTTTTGCGAGAATTTCACGAATTCATTCGTTGCAGTGTCGTTCGAATGCAATCGAGCAGATCCCACGCACAACACGCTTTTTTCAGCAACTGGAATTACTTTATCTGGAAAGAAAATTTACACATTAAGCTTGAAAGCATTGGTTAAGTTTGTAAATTTGGGTTACGAGACTTACATTACAAAGTTTAAAACAAACTAATCATATAAATGCAATTAAAAATAAATGAACAACTAAAAGGATACATATGTTCTACTTTCAAGTAGATACCACATGAAACTGAAGTCATATCGAGCACCTTATATATAATACTAACTAAAGACCGCCATCTGAACCATTGGCATGGCTGTGAGAGTACCATATTTCCGAAGATAATGTTCGCCATAATTTTAAAATTTGTTCAAAACAAACTGATAAAAATTAATATAGAAATTTATAACGTCCATAGTATCAAGTGGAAAATGAATTCCTCTTGTGAAATCATTATGACCTAGTTAAGTTACTATTTAAAAGAAAATGAAATTTCAAAAGAGCGCCAAGGTAATGCTGTCTGAAATATTTAAAAAAGTCGTATTCTCGAGTGTTTTCTTTTCTGTAGAAAAATGTAATTTACATAACTTCGTTTCTTACATTTTGACTCAAAAAAGCGTTTGAAGAGTCAACTAAAAAGTTTATCATGCGCCATATGACTTCAGCGCAAGTGCATTTTACTCGTACACTGCCATGGCGCTATATAGTTTAGGGGAAAGTAATGTATATTCCAGCAGCGTCTTTTGCAAGAATACAACCAGCGCATACAGTCTTAGAACTACTGGTAAAATAAAACTTAGTCATGCGTCCTTTCTCCCCATCTAAAGTGGCATCTGACGTGAGCTTCCTTTCCACCCTGGGTCTGAGCCTGCGATCCTTTTCTGCCTGGCAGAGCAGAAACAAGTGCCTTCGAATCAGTCCAACATTTTGCTCGTAAATTTTCATATTTACGCTGTTCTCAAGACATGCACATTGAAATAAAGAGACTTTCCTCCAATGAGCCTTGTTTGTGGCTGCTAATTAGATTACTTTTCTAGGGTTTCGAGGCTGACGCTTCTCTGTGAATGCTGCATTCGAAGAAACTTTGAGGAATGAGCGAGTTTTTATCTAAAAATATCAAATTCATTTGTGATGTTTCCTCCTGGAGAACAAAGAATTCATTTTTATTTTATCATTAATAATAATTTATATATCTTTGGTAGAGTCAGTCATTATTAATTTATTAATTAATTATTTTGAAATAATTGTAACAATAAATTAAGTAAAGTTAATTATAAGAATTAATTATATTATCAAATTAATTCAAAATTTGGGAAACGTATAATAGCTATTGTAAGAGTGTCCATTTCTATTGAGAAAGGTTGTCTTACTTAAGAAAGGTTATGCTAGTCACCGACCAGAGATGTGATAACGATCGTTTTTTTAATCGTCTCTCTGCATTTAATAATCAGCAAAAATGTAATGCAGACTACGTTTTCTCAGACGCTGCGCTGTGTGTCCTGATGATTAGGATTTTCTCACAGAATAATAACTTAAAAATACGAGGTATTTCAGTAGCACTGCGAAGCTACACAATAAAATATGAACGCAGACAAAACTCTCATTCATAATATTATTAACCTAAGAATACATAACATTTAATTCAATTATAATAAATGGTTTGTCTTCCATTTTGAAGTCCTTGTGTACCTTGAATATCAGCATTAAATTCTTTCTGATTCATAACCAAAATTTAAAATTCTTTTTCATCGGTTATAAAATTGGTTTTTCACCTTTAAATCTTAATAGCACCTTACTTTTTATCATTAGCGATGTACGTGAAGTGCAGAATTGCACATTATATACATATATATATATATATATATATATATATATATACTGTATATATAGTATGAACTAAAATCTTTCAGCGTGAGTGAGGATTTAATTTCAGTGGCTAATAACCCAATATTAACATCGAGCTATCTGCTTTAAAATTGAAGGGTGGACAGCACTAGTGGACTACTCGCATTTTTTCCCGTGGTAAATATAATATATTTTCCACGGGAAAAAATGCAAGTAGTCCACTCCCGTGCTGTCGCTAACGCAGCGCTGACAGAGGCGATTACGATCCAGTAGTTTACTATATGAAGGGTGGACAGCACTAGTGGACTACTTGCATTTTTTCCTGTGGGAAAAAATGCAAGTAGTCCACTAGTGCTGTCCACCCTTCAATTGTTCATCGAGAATAATTGCACGAGAAAAAACAAACAAACAACTAGAGCACACAGCTTAAAATCATTGGCTTCAGTTCGACGTAGTTCAATTAAACTGCGGTCGTATTTTTTATAATATATCCCAATATAGAGTGTCACATATTTAAATAAAAATACCTTGTTAGTTAGTGAATTAGTTTGTTAAAAGGTTCAATCTAGTCTAGCTAAAGATTTTTCAACCTGATTTTTTTACAAGGAAGTATGAACAGTAGAATCCATAATTCAGTTGTGGTTGAAGCCAAATTTTGCCATACAATATGCTACCATATCTTACTTCCTCTCTAAATACCCGAATTTATTTTTGGCTGCCCGTAGTTTATCTCTTCTTGTTCGTTGTGCCCCCAGACACTCTCACAGCAGGGCTTTCCTCGCCCTCATCACGTCTCTGCACGTACATGTCTTCCCTCGCCTTCATCACGTCTCTGCACTTTCGTATCTTCCCTCGCCCTCATCACGCCTCTGCACGTACATGTCTTCCCTCGCCCTCATCACGTCTCTGTACGTACATGTTTGCCCTCGCCCTCATCATGTCTCTGCACGAACATGTCTTCCCTCGCCTTCATCACGCCCCTGCACTTCCGTATCTTCCCTCGCCTTCATCACGCCCCTCCACGTACATGTCTTCCCTCACTTTCATCACAACTGTGAACATCCATCCACGCTGCATCCTCCGTGATAACCACGTAATTGTTGATGCAGGGTTGGATCGTCTGCCTGACGTAGGGGACTCCAGAAAATGCAGCATAATTCCTGTACGTGAAACATTAAGCCATGGCCGGCTATCTTATTTTGCGACCCCTTGCTGATTAGGCGCCTACAGTAAATATGGAAAATGTGGGTATGTCATTCGAATAAGTTCACCTAAAGTTACTACAGACTGAGTTTTGTTAAATATCCGTTAAGACCGTAAAAATTGATAGAGCTGTTCATGAAAAACCTTCGTTGGCGGAAAAAATATGTGAATTGCAGAGTATTCCCTGAAAATTTTGCAGTAATGCTCTCCCAAGTATAACATGCAAAAACGCAATTCACCATCCGCAAAAATTTGAACTTCTTTTAAAAAATTAAATTTGAGCACGCCTGAGATTGAACTAGAATCAGTAGGAATTAAAATCATTATTGTTTAGTCAACCCTTTAAAACCCTTCATATTCAGTTCTACAAGTATTACACACAATACAACACTGTCAGACCGTGAGGCTTCTATCAAAACAAATGAATAAATGAGTAGTTTTCATCAAAAATCATAATTTACAAGTGATGAACACTGGTATCCACGTAATTGTTTACTTAAAAAAAAAGAATATTGAGAAAAAAATTCCAGGAATATGAAGCTTATAAAACCCATTCGTTCGCACCCAGCCTTTAAACAAATTTGGTAACGATGTTTTAGATATGTAAACGCCTATGCAGTCATCCATTGTTGATGGTCGCTTATTATTCTTTCGTTGTATCTATTTTATCATCAACCCATGATAAACATTATTATGCTTCAGTTTCAGAAAACAGAATCAAATATCACTTACAAAATTTGAAAAGATATTAGGGAAACGGCATATTTAAATTCAATCTGATGAGAGACGTAACGAATATGCACTACAATTCTTTATATTTGGTACTCATAATATCTCCATTCAAAGTTTCAGGGCATCAATCTTTTTAAATACCCGAAATGTCACTGAAAATCCTTGAAAATATTTTTCCTATGATCAAACTTTTCCTCTTTATGATACGCATGTTAAATTATTACTACCTACCAAATGTTCGGAGCCTATGGTTAAAGAAAACCGTTTAAAAGCAGTTCGGAGGCAATATCCAGCCCGCCAAGCTTCGTGACCAATAATTCGCAGGTGGTCTCTTTAAATGCGCTGCCAAGAATCACCGTCACAGTGCAACTGCATGCAAAGCTTCCTAGGTCATCCCAAATTTGACAGCGATGCCTGACTCTAACATTTACAGTGTATTAACATTATAATAAGCGTTACGACCGTTTTGCCTCAAGCACGACAGGTTTGCCTCAAGCACGCCCGTTTTTAACAAACTTGATTTCCATTTGTCAGCGCTAAAGCTTTAATTTTCGATAAGGTAACCTTACCATAAGATTTCCTAGGAGACATGGCTTCTCATTCTTATCATCTTGGAGAAGAAATCAGCTAAATCAAACCATACAAATGTCTCCATTTGAAACCATGGTTTCTGTCAGTTTCATTACCTTATTTATTTAAGAGACTATGACCCTACAGGAGTTAATTTGAGACTTTTACTACTCTCTGAGGTGTCTTATAGAACTGATTGTGTTTCTGCATCTCCATTTTGTTAATAGTTCATGATTTTTGATAGAACTCTACAACACTTTCTACAACTAACACTGAGTAAAGATCTTCTTATACTGCCATTCATTAGGCATTTTTAGCAACGAATTGTAATTTAGAAGCGGGCAAAGAAGTTCCTTCTTACTAGAACCTTTTTCCTTTTGAAAGATAAAATGAAATTCTCTCTTTACATTCATTTCTTTCGTTTGAGTTTAAGATGTTAACACTTTTCTTTTTGCACGACATGTTTTTTTGCCCTTTTACGGCTCATTATCAAATTTGTAAATATTGTACATCTGTAAATTTTGCACACAGTAATAGCTGAGGGAGGCTTACATTTTTACCGACTGGATTAATAATACGGAAGATCCATCATTAATACTAAAGTACCTCCTGTTACCAGTGAAGGATATGAACTAGTGAAGTAAATTGTGATTAAATAATAACTTTGAGCCTAGTTACACTAGATACACAGTTTCTCGATATCACGTGATCGTTAGCCACCACACAGATGCCATTACTACCACTTCATCCATCATTGAATGGTGGCTTTGAGGATGTTCTCCTGTGCAGGATCTCAATTGCGCTACACTAATTGTTGGATGGCCCTAGCAAATGACATCCGCTTCAACACGCAGAGGGCCGTAATTGAATTAAATGTGGAATTACTTTTTCATGAGAAAACCCATTTTGGTTTGGTGTATTTATATTGTCTATGGTTTTGATTTAATTTCACGACATGCGAACGTTGTTAACTTCATACTAAACCGAGATTAGGAAGTTAGCATTGTTACAATACTAATTTAAGCAATGCAAAGCACTTAATATGTGTGATGATATATTCATGTGTATTCGACAGTATATGCTATGAATAACCATTAAGAAAGTATGATATATAACGTATAGAATTGAAAGCTGTTATAGGCTTCCTTCATAGGATTTAGTATATTTAGGCAAAGTACCAACCATGTCACATGAACAAACTAGTTGTAGAAGGAGAAGTGATATCAAACTCAGCGTGATGGATACCAGTCAGTACTCTTTGTGTTTAACTGTCACTAAAGAGAGACTAGGCAAAGTGCTAAAATTCCTAATGAGCATTAGTTGGTTTTCAAAATTTTAAATGCGCTGCTATTCACAACCATCTCAAGCTCAGGTTGTCGTCCACCTCAACAGAATGAACCTAGTCCAAATTCCATTTAATAGATATTCAGGACACGATTACTCATGCTTAATTTTTGATGATTGACTAATGAACTTATAACACCCATCTTGTATCATGGTTTTTGTAGAATTTTGATGGAAATATGTGTGTTAAGTTGATCTTTATCATAAGTAAAGTGAATTTACTGAAAAATTTTTAGTGAACTCTCGACCAGAGAATGTCAAGCCCGTTGGGTTGCGCGTAACAAAAGTAAGTTGAACCCTTACCTGTTCAAAAAAACCAATTCTTATGAACATCATATGTGACTCTCATCCGTAGTAGTAATATTCTTCTGTTAATACTAGAAAACTGAAAACCTTTTGCTGCCAGTTCCACCATGAATACCTAGAAGCAAATTGTTTCAAAATATTATTTCAGGTTTGCTTTACCCTAAAAGCTAAGCTTTTTCCCTGACGAGTACCTGTATCGATTTCCCGAATTTGCTAACAGTTTAATATAATTTTATATCACTTGCTCTGCACAAGGTGCAAATAACTTAGAATTTTTTTTAACAAAGTTTATTTATTCATGGATATCTTTTTTATCGATGCAAGTACAAATTGTTTGTCCACAGAAAAGTAACTCGAAACAATGAGTCTAGATGGTTTGTTCACTAAGCATCTGGAGTGAAATCATACAAAAATTAATTCAAGATACATGTACATTGAGCTAGTAGTTTTCAAAATATAATCTGTATGAAATTAGTTAGCGGCGCTAAAAAGTATACCACAGCTCTACTTCGTAATCTTCTATGTCCAGCGAGAACCACCTCACTTGCGAAAGGTAAGGAAGTAATTACTGAGAAACGAAGGCGACTGAGTGATCAAGATGAATGAAAACAAACAGTGATGGTAACGCAAACCTAATAGCACTTCGGGAGCGCGGTATCTCCCAAAAGTCCTATTTAGTAAGGAAAGCATTCAACATGATATCGTTGAGAAACAATTAACTACGAAGTGAGGATTATGTCCAATCGTTGTGGGCTCGATTAGCTCTCTCATTTCATCATGTGCTGTTTTCGCGAAACTGTAGAGGATATTTCTGCACATGAAATTGTATACTTAAGTCTCCAATGAAACTTTGAAGCGCAATGGTTGTCTCTGGCGTATGCATAGATAAATTCAATTTTTCTCTATTGTTATAATTACAGGGATAACTGACAATGAAGTTGTAAGTTGGCAAATTTAACGCGTAATATTCAACTCCAAACCTGATGGCAAATTTATTTAGAAGAGTTTTCGGTGTAATAAATATTCACATTACGAATAAAATCTAAAGTAATGGTGCATACTGCTAATTGTTTCAGTTAGTGTGTGCTGCATAAACCCACACTCGTAAATTAGTAATATATCAAGTCATATATATATATATATATATATATATATATATATATATA
>VCRD01005781.1:0-11836 GCA_006783055.1 Trinorchestia longiramus
ATCTTGTGATACTCTCAAATTGCGATTCTCTTGCTGCCTCATCCACTCATTGGAATAGGTATCAACATGTCTCTCTGAAATCTGTGCCTGCGCCGAAAGTTTTACCCAATTGCCAGCTGGAATTGAAAACAAAACACTACATTCCATCGGCATATTAGAACAAGGTTTCTGTACATTTCAGTTCTCTTTTCTTTCCCTTTTTTCCTATTGTACGTTGCTGTCTTCTTTTTTAGTCCAGGAAAGTATAAAAAATCTTACATTTTAGACCGTATGAATGCTTTTACCTAACACTGTTACTTGCTATGCTATCGCTGACATTTATTTAAAAGCAAGGTTTTCTTCACGGCTTCTAGGTGATTGGATTCAGCAAGTTATGTGCTTTATTAAGGCTCAAAAATGCAATTTTTTTGCAAAGTTTAATTTTTTCCTGAATTTCTCTATTTTCATTATACTTTTGTAGAAAACTTTACCATATATTTCATAAGATCGAAAACCAAGAAAACCACAAGGAATCAGAATTAACTTTTGGTTTTAGTAGAACAAAGTATTAGGAGAAATGACAGAAACTGATTTGGGCAATATATCGAGATTTTTAATCGTATATCTGATTAAAAGTATTCAAAACTTTATTGCAAATGCGTTTTGAAATGTAGCTGTATCTAAATGCTATCTAATTTACCAGCTGCACATGATAGTACATATGCTGGGTGAAAGGTGCCTAAGAAAAAGTTATTAGCAGATTAAAATATTCTTTTGTACGCGGAACTGCCACTAGTTTATTTCAAAGATATAATTTCAAATAAAGATGCTTTATGTGCATTACTTTGCAAATAAAGCATTTCAAACTACACATCAGTCGTAGGTGATACGTTCGATTGTAATTGATGATTGATGAAAATATTTCAATTAATGGAATTGATCCAAAAATAAAAACCAGTACGTTATACTATATATTGTTAATAAACTCTTAATACAGTCCTGAAAAATTGAAAAAGATACAAGTATTATTATCAGTATTATTATTATCAATAAAAATAGTTTACTCTGTATTCCTACCATGAGATTATTAAATTATTAATGCATTTCATCATAACAATAATTAGGTAAAGACATACTCTTTCCTTTTTGCTATTTTTTAAATGATATCAAAAAAGAAAATAAAGTCGCAAGCGAAAAACCTGTACGCTGTCTACTGTATGTGTGTTGTCTGAGTGCATTAGTTTTGTTCATGAATATGAAGTGTACTCTATGAAAATAAAGAAGATTTATGCAAGGGCTAATGATGAAGTAATACTTATTTTGTGGTCACCTTAATCGATCTTGGAAACTTTCTTGTGAGCTTGCTCACATTTTGTCTCAAATCGGCCGGTGTCCCTGCAACAACAATGACACTTATACAAATATCTTCTCGTAACGCACTGCTCGTGAGCAGGTAGAACACAACTGCAACAAATAATACTACTACAGGGAGCAGCAACACAACTTCCTATTTTTGAACGGAACTTCCTTTGAAAAAAGGAAGTTATGTTGCCGCACCCAGTATTTTCTAAGACACCATGTATCATGGTTACCAGTATGCACTTATTAGAATTCACCCAAGCCATCAACCTCAGATCGTTTGGCCCCCACCATGCGCGAACCAGCAAGAAACTGGATACCTAACACGCCACACAATATCTCAAATCTGATGTCACTTTTTGTTCGAGTTCCTTAAATGTAGCGTAGTTAAAGGAAGAATTTGCATTTGTTCAGGTACAAAAAAATGGTTTTCTTTTTTAAGAAATTGATGGGGATCGGATTCATTGAACAAGAGCCGCCAAGTATGGCATGGCACTGAATGGTAGGTGCAGTGCAATGCAGAATGATACTACATAGTGCAGAACATGCAATATGGTGCAGTGTAATGCATTACGATGCAGTAGGTTGCAATATAATGCAGTTTAGTGCACTGCAGTGCAGTCAAACTTAGTATGGGGAATTTTGTCGCAGTTTGGTGCAGTATGCTGTTCTATAGTGTAGTCTAGTACAGTATGGTGCTGTATAGTGCAGTAGAGGTCAGTGTGGAGTATTTTTGGTGCAGTACCGTGCAGTATGATGGAGAATGATGCAGTATGGAACTCCTACTACCCCTGACAGGAAAGCCAGTATCACACCAAAGCGACCCCCTGCTCACTGTTCATGCTTACCGAAGTGTTAATTTCTACCCCGAGTAATTGCTGCTCATGCAACCACCGTGATAATAATATGCGTCTTCGGAAGTCGTTCGTCACTTGGCGCCAAAGGACAGACCGCTATCGCTTCCGATGATCTGAATCCGCTCCGGCAGTGGTGCTTACGTGACGGAATCCGTCGTAACTCATCGTAACGGGGCCAGCATGAGCTGGGAATTCCCAAGTCTTTTTTGCTTTAATGTCTTGTGATGAATGCGTCAGTGAAGAGGAAACCATTGTTTTGCTGCTATTGGACGTGGTCTTATTGACGCAATAAAGCGGTAATAATAAGTGCTTTCCTAGTACACAGTAAAACAAACCTCCAATATCGAGTCAAGCATTAGTAAATGGGTAATTGATTTGTAGGGTGATTATTCTTTTCATTTTTTTAAGAGATAT
The DNA here is from genome assembly GCA_006783055.1 of Trinorchestia longiramus. Taxonomy (NCBI): domain Eukaryota; kingdom Metazoa; phylum Arthropoda; class Malacostraca; order Amphipoda; family Talitridae; genus Trinorchestia; species Trinorchestia longiramus. The sequence continues at coordinate 2,610 of VCRD01005781.1, forward strand.
GATAAGAAAGTTACATTTTTAAATTCAGTTACATTTGTTTTTAATGCGATCACTCGTTTCTGTTAGAATATTGTACGTCAGATCAGTTTGTTTACTCAAAAAACCCTTAAATAAAACTCTTTGCGTGAAACGTCTTTGAAGTATTTAAATATAAGACAGTGCATAGTAACTTATGGTCTCCATGTTTCAATTGAACTCTTGGAGTGAAATTTAACGAAGCAATGATATGCATTGACTTGAATTATAATGACAATATGCCTCTGCTCGTTCCCTTCTGATCAGTCGATCAAGATGGTGAAGGATCAGCCGGCAAATGCAAAATGCAACTCAAGCACAACTCAGGTTTGCATTGATATTATTTAATCAACGATTATTATGCAGAACACATGGAAAATTATTCCATAAAACGGTAGCGCGAGTAAATCCAGTGTAGAATTTTAAATTATTAAAAAACCTGTATATTTTGTTCAATTTTAATGTGTCTAAAATTTAGTAGTGCTCTGACATGTGAACTGGCATCAAGTAATATTCATAAAAATTTAAACACGTTTAACCTAGTGAAACTATATGTGCATTGCTCTGCAATCAAAACTTCACTAATTATGCCCCTTAAAATATGAAAGTATCTAAGGAGCACCTAAGGCCATAAATCTAAATGAGTTTAACAAATGGAGATTAACAACTAAAGCTACGTTAAATTTGAACCTGGAGTGTGGAGAAAAGTGCCTGAATGAAAGAACTTGCAGAAGATGGTTGAGGATGAAGCCCGAACAGAACGTCCAGTTGAGTTTCATGAAAAGTTTCTTGTGGCATGACATGAAGAAGATCCTACATTATCAGGTGAAGAATTGGCTAGGAAGCTTGGTGCAAACCACACAACTCTTCTCCGTCGTCTTCAACAGCTCGGAAAAATGTGTAAAAAGGACACATGAATATTGTGCAGGGTAAATCCCTAGTTAAAATCTTCTCGTCTCATTATTTGCGTGTACTCATCTCACCCTTTTTGAATAGACTTGTGACTGATGATAAAATATGGATTTTTCGACAAAGCGTTGAAATTCATAGACAACGGGTGGCTAAGAGGGATGCGTCCCAATCACAATCCAAAAAGGAACTTCGTAGGAAGATGATTCTACTCTTTATTTGATGAGGTTGCAAGGGAGTCATTCCCTATGAGTAGTTCCCAACCAATGAAATAATGAATACTCAAGTCTACTGCCAGTAATTAAACGCTGCTTTAAGGAAAAATATCAGTTTTAGTGAAAAACAGCCCTAATTAATTATGAACATGAAGCTTTCTATTATAGCGACTTATTTCTCTCAGTACCAATATCCATTATAATTGTTCGAGGGACGTTCTATGTTTCAATTGTAGAATTGAACACGAAATTCATTAATTAAATAAGGGCAAATTTCAACGAATGCTCCAATTACTAGCATATTTCAGCAACAATATTAATGAACCTTCAACACCCGAAAAGAAGTTTATTTCATCTCATAATTGATGTTATTTTTGACTTTTATGTGATTTGTTTGCAGTCACATTGTTGACGTTGTTCTGAGAGTGATTTACATTATTTCATAAAATATTTCTTCCAAGTTTAATTTGCTTCTATTTTCACTCTTAATTCAATGTTGTTTGCACATTTTTAGCGCTGAACTTGTCACGCTGAACAGCTCACACTTTTATTTTAGCCTTTTTAAATCATGCAACGACGACCTCTACACTGCACACCTAGCTGCTTATAGATGAACTAATTAAATAAGCATTGATTTCATGTCAACTCTAAACTTGGATTATTTATGACAGATTATTCTCATCATTAACAGTTTAACTAATACATGAAAAATTTAATGTTATCTAGCAGCGGGACCGATCTTCCGTCCTATGTGCCGTACTGAGATTGTGTCTTTTCTGTTTGTCTGGCTTCTATTTTTTGAAAAGTCAACGACAGCCGTTTGAAGTTCAAGGTCAACGAGTGAGGTAGACTGACTAACTAACAGACGTCCTATGGTTTTAAGTGCAATCATCAGAATAATAATCCTCACTGTGTGTGTCCTAAAGAAGAACCGACCTCATTTTCCGGTGTTCGCTCATATCGAGACCCGTTTTCTGCTAACTTTAATAATATTCATTCTTATCAAAAACACTTCTAAGGAGTCCCATAATAAAAATGTATGATTCACCGTGGCACAAGATAAGAAGCAAAGATGCATTCAAAACTCCCATCAAATGTTTTGTAAATTAAAAGTCTGGGAAATGAATGAAAAATTCTACAAATGTGCATAACTCATCTTGCTTATTCATCGTTTCTGTCTGGTACATGTAAATTATAATCTTTACATCTTTAATCGATCACACTCTAATATAATGAAACTCGATGGTAAAGTCTAAATTGATAAACAAAGCACTTATGGACCCAAAAATGTCTATCTTGGGTCGTAAAATTTCAGACTCTTGAAGTCAGGAAATACGTAAGATACTTGTGAACGAAGGCTTTCCACACGCGCGTGCGCTGTAGCATAAGCCTCGTCATATTTTTAAACAGTGAACGCCACAACCGCTAGCGAACGTGATAGCAAAAGGAAGTAGAAATTTTATAAGGGTCTGAAAGCGTGAACCAGAATTTTTCAGAGTTAATGACAGGAGTAAAACGAATTGATATCGAGAATCTGCCCTTCTCACTGTCAGTATTGAATTTGGACGGCAAGAAAACTGTACTTTTTACTATTTGTTGACGATATCAGATATTTGTATCCTTACAGAGACCATTTATTAGCAGTTGGAAAAATACGTAATTTCAGAACTTTACAAACAGATTTTAAAATTTTTAAATCATGAAACTTTATAAGATTTATAATATAAATATGTATGACATAAGGTGTGATATGTCCGTGCGATGGTAGGAATTAAAAAGATGTTCTTAGAAATAAAGTTACTAATAATAATATTTAATTTTTGCCTTTGTTATCTTTCCACTTATACTCGCTTTCTGTAGTTTTTCACGAGCGCACTGCCGTATACATGTACATTTTGTATTGTAGCTCATACTCCGTACTAAAAGCCAGAAAAATCAATGTTGCTTCTCGGCTCACGAAGTTTTTCTAATTTCTCAATGATCATCACAAGTTTTCAATGGGATTCAAGTACAGCGACTAACTGAACAACATTCTAGTCAACTGTTTGCACCAAAGCGTTTAAAAAATCATGAAAGATCGTTTGCAGTGGTAGTCAGGTCATTATTATAATTGATGATTTATCGCTCTCCAAGCCTTCTTTTTAAAAATCAAAGGTATTCTTCTAAAATGACTATATAGTGTCAAATTCACAGTCATGTTTTGACGTAACACAGGTAAGTTTCCGTAAAAAAGGAGCCGTACAGTGATCCTCTCCTGAACATCACGGTTATGATGGTGTTCTTGGCGTCACGGCACAGCTCGTTGCCTCTTAATGTGACTGACGATCAGAGTTACAGAGAAACAATTCAATTTTACCTCGTCTGTTCACAGGACAGGACACGAGAACACTTCATGAACATATAGAGAAGTCAGTGATAGAGATGTCTGCGATAAACAAAATGAGGAGTCAAGTCAGTGAAAGTTTCGAGCGCATATTTTTTGATTTCATTAATTTTTGAGCTTTTCGAATCAAATCTTTTTTAAATATATTTATACACTCCTGTTTAAAAATTGAGGCGAAAATATCTTGGAAGGAGAACCACAATATAACGTCTCATTTATAATCGAGTAATAGTGTTCAAATTCACAGGTTTTAGAGAAATACTCGCATGCAAAAACAACACGATGCACCAGACCCGGCATGACGAGGTACGACACACTCCTGGTGCCACGCGCTGCTTCCGAGAAACTCGCCTGCACTCCACGCGGTCAGGAAATGCTCTCGCACTCCGTTTCGCCGTCTTATATTTCCCAACAGGAAGCTCCTTTGACGGAAAGACGAATTATTTTCAATGTGCTAAGTGAAGGTCAAACAGAAAGTTCATCAGCGGTCGAAGGTTAACGGTCAATTATAATAAATAAATTGTAAGCTACAGAGAGTGCCTGAAGTTGATTGTTGAATTATAGGTGGAGTTGAGGTATTCTCGTGTTCATCGTTGTGGACGAAATCAACGATAACTAAATAGTACGATATAAAATGATTAATACGGTATTCTTTTTCCATTGTTTAAGAAACTAAAAATAAAAGAAAACGGTAACTTAGGTAGAATATGATGTGAAGAAACATTTTCGAAAATTCGTAGAATCATAAAATACATTTATGTACCGAATATGTTTCAGAATATATATGTACACACACATACTTTTCTATATATATATATATATATATATATATATATATATATATATATAGTTAGATAGATATATAATTTTATGTATAATATATATTTTATACTTTTTAATATATGAAAATATTTTACAATTTAATTTAACACATACATAAAAATTTTAGAAAAATTTCAATGTTTATTTACTCATATGCATGAGTAAACAAAATTTGAAATTATATGTCTTAAATTCTTCTAAAAGCGCAATGAGAATCAATGTAAACGGAAAACAATTATTATTTTGCATAGGATTTTTATTTTAATTAATTCTTAGCTTCAGACCGCCCTCTCAAGTCGATCATTCCAATTCCCACATCTCATAGTGACGGAAACCAGCTCTCAAATTTTTGTTCTGGACAACGAAATGAACAGAAGTTAAAACTATGTTAAAAATGGATGTGAAAACCTTATTAAAATTACTTATTATGATATCAAACATCTTTATGAACAAAGTATGATTTTAATTTTTTAATTGCGACCAACTTCAAGAATTAACCTGAAGTAACATTGCAATGTTGCATCTTTCAGCGCTTAGTTTTTGATGACGCCTCATTGCTGGTTGAGAACGTCGGACTAACTCTGTGCTAAAATATACCACAAATACCAAGAATTCCGCGCCAAAATATGTCAAGTCTGAATCTAAAATTTTTTTATCTAGTGAAACTTTAAAATGTTTTCATAAGTGTATTTTTCGAAAAGTCACCATAAACACTAAATAATTTTTTGGTGTACTTGTGTTTACGTTTGCGTGGATGCACTTAATACGATACGAGTGAAAAAGAAATAACGCAATTTCTGCTAACATTCGTGACGCACCCAGAGTCTTGTTCCCACAATGAGTGACCTGCAGGAGTTGGCATGTGAGGTTCGGGATGCCGAGCTCACACAGACGTCCAAAGTGAATGAACGATTGATGAAATTTTTCCTATGATAATCAGAAAATTAGCTTAGGAAGAACTCAGCTGTTCGTATTTCTCTAAACTCTTCCGTTTAAGTTACGCCTTTACATTCTGTAAGCACACTGTTCACACACCTTGAACACGCTCTGTTACTGGCCGTACGAGGAAATTGATGGATGAGTAAATATACTCGTGAAACTGGCGCGTAAGTTTCGTTTGAAATGTCAGTCTAACGCCGAGTGTGCTGAAAATGGAGTTTTCCCTAGGGCATTTAGGAACAGAAATAGAAATGGAACTTAACATTAGCTGCCTCCATAAGAATAAACAATCCTACTTAGAGTTAAAATACAAAGCCTCGATTATTTTTGGAGAAGATGAGTTTGCATATTTCAGACTTTGGAATATGACCTTTCCTAATTGATTGCCTGGTAGATAGAATAATTTCAAGACGCTGAAGTAAAACTGAACTGCTTAGTGCAGTACACGGTAAAATAAATAGTAAGTTTGCGAGTACATGAAGGCCACAAGTGAGCTTCTTCTAAAAATAGTTAGGAAGTAACCGCTAAAATGAAACTTGGCCTGCTCAGAGTGATGAAGTAACAGAATTGACTGACATAACCTTTCCCCTCAGTCAATAAATCATAGGACTATAAAGTTTCCCTGTCTTTTTCATGAACGAATTTTTTCCACCATAATAGTGGATGGGGAACACAGACGAAATGCATTTGTATTACCTACACGTATGTAAAGCTTAAAAGTCGGTATGTTTCGGGTACGCGGGGCGCAATCATCGCATTTGAAGCATGTCTTTATATTATACATAGATAATAAATTAATTTAAAAAACTCATGCATTACAAAATTTACAAAAAATTATTCATTCGTGCAACGATCGAATCAGTTCTTTAATTTAAATTCCCACTCATCATCACTAGAAGATACATCCTGAAAATTAAAATAATGCACAGGTCCGTAGTTACTTATTCTGGTAGCAGTTTAGTTTACGGACATTAATTCGCGTTCGTAATTTTTTCAATAAGTTCCTCAGTTTTTACTGCATAATTATTTAATACATATGAAATAAAGCTACACCAATGCTTATTATAGATAGTTCGTGATTTAATCCAAAGTTATACGGAACTTACGAGAACCAAAGATACAACTAAGAACGAATAAATAGCAATACTGACCATCTGCATTATGAGTAAGTTCTGGTTGTCCTTCGCTTAGTTCCCATCTGTAATAACCTGTCCAGACTCCGGAGGAAACCTATTTTCCTCCATACAACATTCCGGATATTTTAAGTTCTGGGGACCAGACACAATGAGACGATGACGTCACTAGAGACATGACGTCACTGGAGACAACGTCACTCAGTCCCTGGAGCGGCGCCGAATGCCCAGGTAGGTGACTGTTCTTCACATACCTCTGGATTCTGTGTACTGCGCATTTCCCTTGAGACTGAAAGTAATTGTCTGTGAGAGGATTTTTGCAAAAGTAACTTTCCAGTTAGCATGTTTCCGAGATTTTGCTGATGTTGAGGAGGGTACATCCGTATAATACATCTATGAACAAATAAAGTACCTAGCACATATAACACTTGAGTTTACTAACTGCAGGCTGTTCATGTAGTTTTTAACAAGAGATAGATGAATTAAACATGATAAAAAATATTCTAAACTATAACAAGTTACACGGAAAAAATTACTTGTTTTTTAATGAATTTCTTCCTTCCATTTGCCAGCCTACGCCGCCTTTCCGAAGCAGTTTCCATATTGAAGGGGAAAAAGGATAATAACGATGAAAATCATATATTTTATTGCAATTCAGTGTGTGCAGCATCCACACTACAATACTTGAAATACAAGTATACCCGTTATGCCTACGACAAACATTTTTTGAGCACCGTAGTAATTTTTTGTTTGAAATTAATTTTCATAATTTCATTCAGCAGTAAGGGCAGTGTTACAAAATAAATTAACAAATAAATAAATACTCAACGGTTTCTATTGTAAAGTATAAATAAGTATTATTTGAAACAATGGTATCAATAATACAAGACTTCTATGTACATTCATCAGCATTGGAGCAAAGATAGAATTTTTGTTCAGTTGAATCTGCGCAAAAATAGAAGCTAAAATCAATATTTTTCACAATAACGGCCAATACTCACTATTGAGATATGGTTTCATTTGAAGTGTCATCCTAACCGTCAAGCTGAAAATATTAGAGTATTAGAAATCCTCTTCTACAAGATAACTCGATAATATAACTCTGCTGTAAGGTCCATGTACAACAACAGTGAACGATTGTGCGCCACGATCGTGTGGTTTAACGATGGCGAATCAATAAACTCTCAGAAGAACCGCAATCTTTTAATGAGTAAATGTTGGACAACTGTGAGATCAGATGCTACTGTGCACGAGTACTAATATTAGTATCAGCGGAATGGTGCTCTTGCCCACTGCAACAAGAAATGTTTCTCATTTTTATTGGCCAAATTCAACGACCGAGTGACCAGCCTTCGATCGAAACAGCCTTGGTCCACTCAGACCCTTAACTTCAGCTTCCTCGACCACTGACTTTAAGAAGCGATGGAATCCATTGTCCATCAACGCAAGCCATCGATAATTTATGAATTGAAGAAATTTGTGAGGAAAACCGCGTGAGAAATGAGCAAGGAAAGAGTTGGACTTGCCGCTGAAAAGTTCAAATCTGCTCTCACAAAAATGAGTCCTATTTTAAGCCAGAATTTTGGTTTGAACATTGAATTATAAAGTAAATTGATAATAGTCTACTGTTCTTCAATAAATTCTTTCAATTTGCATATAGAAATATTGCTTGATACTTATTTCATCAAGCTTTTAAATTTAAAAAATATTCATTAAGCGCCGTGTATCAGCATTGTTTGAAAAATCAGCCCTCATTTATGACATGCGGGCAAAATTTGCGTTTATCATTGGCAACATTTCTCAACATAAGAGTAAGCACAAGCAAAGTTCTTCTACAGACTGCATCAGAAGAAATTGCATAAATTTTGTACTCATTGTGCAAAGCGTTTTGACGTCATTTATCGTGTGTGGCAAATAATTTCGTGTGCAAAGTGAGTGACATCATTGTCTCTAAATTATTGCTGTTGAAAAAATCGTCATTATAGAATAACTTCTATTTGCAGAATGCCACCGACTTCGTTGAGAAGAACATTTAAATGTCATGCATGGGGCATATAATTACTTACAATACAGACATTCAATCAAATGATGAGCGCCATGGTAGTCTGTCAAATGCAATTTTATTAAAGTTTGTTGAAGTTCGTCTTTGTAGAAACTCTTCGTCGAATTCGAAAAGTTTAATGTGACCAATTAGCTGCGATAAGTCCAAAACCATCAGTACTCGGCCAAAAGTGCATTAGTAACGTAAGTCAAAATGGAGTGTTTCTTGACAAAGAGCCAAATTTTCTGATACCTGGGCAATCTTTATTTTTAACAATGAGTTAAGGCATGTGAGTTGATATGCCGTGAACATAACAACTGATACGATGGTGTTATAAAACCAATGCTCAATGTCATAGCTTTGTATAATATGATAAGGACTTAAATAGAAAAATGTATGAAACGATCCTCTTGTTCTTTAAAGTCAATAGAAATAGGCTTTTTAACTATTTGAGTCTGTATGTACGTGAACATAGAGATCGAAGAAAAGTTTTGTTAGTAATATTTATTACGAGTCATGATGGAAGAGTTTGCATGTAGCTCTTACACGGTCGGCCATGATTGGTGGGTCTGCGGCAAGTGTTAGGATAGTGTTTACTCATGATTGATCAGCTTGCTAAGAATGAATCAAGGTGAGCAATAATAGGTTATTCGTGTTGTATTTATATAATTGATTTATGATCAAGTAGGTATTTCATCTTAAAAAAAGTTTGGTCGTCTCTCAGTGGATCCAACGTTGGACCCATTACTTCAAGTCACTGCTTGCCAACA
>VCRD01005781.1:14000-31685 GCA_006783055.1 Trinorchestia longiramus
CCATGTAGAACAACAGTGGACGGTCCAGCGCCATGGATTGTGTGGTTTAACGATGGCGAATCAATAAACTCTCAGAAGAACCGCAACCTTTTAATGAGTAAATGTTGGACAACTGTGAGATCAGATGCTACTGTGCACGAGTACTAATATTAGTATCAGCGGAATGGTGCTCTTGCTCACTGCAACAACAAATGTTTCTCATTTTTATTGGCCAAATTCAACGACCGAGTGACCAGCCTTCGATCGAAACAGCCTTGGTCCACTCAGACCCTTAACTTCAGCTTCCTCGACAACTGACTTTAAGAAGCGATGGAATCCATTGTCCATCAACGCAAGCCATCGATAATTTACGAATTGAAGAAATTTGTGAGGAAAACCGGGTGAGAAATGAACAAGGAAAGAGTTGGACTTACCGCTGAAAAGTTCAAATCAGCTCTCACAAAAATGAGTCCTATTTTTAAGCCAGAATTTTGGTTTGAACATTGAATTAAAAAGTAAATTGATAATAGTCTACTGTTCTTCAATAAATTCTTTCAATTTGCATGTAGAAATGTTGCTTGATACTTATTTCATGAAGCTTTTAAATTAAAAAAATATTCATTAAGCGCCCTGTATCAGCATTGTTTGTAAAATCAGCCCTCATTTATGACATGCGGACAAAATTTGCGTTTATCATTGGCAACATTTCTCAACATAAGAGTAAGCACAAGCAAAGTTCTTCTTCTAGAAGAAATTGCATAAATTTTGTACCCATTGTGCAAAGCGTTTTGACGTCATTTATCGTGTGTGGCAAATAATTTCGTGTGCAAAGTGAGTGACATCATTGTCTCTAAATTATTGCTGTTGAAAAAATAGTCATTATAGAATAACTTCTATTTGCAGAATGCCGCCGACTTCGTTGAGAAGAGCATTTAAATGTCATGCATGGGGCATATAATTACTTACAATACAGACATTCAATCAAATGATGAGCGCCATGGTAGTCTGTCAAATGCAATTTTATTAAAGTTTGTTGAAGTTCGTCTTTGTAGAAAATCTTCGTCGAATTCGAAAAGTTTAATGTGACCAATTAGCTGCGATAAGTCCAACACCATCAGTACTCGGCGAAAAGTGCATTAGTAACGTAAGTCAAAATGGTGTGTTTCTTGACAAAGAGCCAAATTTTCTGATACCTGGGCAATCTTTATTTTTAACAATGAGTTAAGGCGTGTCAGTTGATATGCCGTGAACATAACAACTGATACGATGGTGTTATAAAACCAATGATCAATGTCATAGCTTTGTATAATATAATAAGGACTTTAATAGAAAAATGTATGAAATGTATCCTCTTGTTCTTTAAAGTCAATAGAAATAGGCTTTTTAACTATTTGAGTCTGTATGTACGTGAACATAGAGATCGAAGAAAAGTTTGGTTAGTAATATTTATTACCAGTCATGATGGAAGAGTTTGCATGTAGCTCTTACACGGTCGGCTATGATTGGTGGGTCTGCGGCAAGTGTTAGGATAGTGTTTACTCATGATTGATCAGCTTGATAAGAATGAATCAGGGTGAGCAATAATAGGTTATTCGTGTTGTATTTATATAATTGATTTATGGTCAAGTAGGTATTTCATCTTAAAAAAAGTTTGGTCGTCTCTCAGTGGATCCAACGTTGGACCCATTACTTCAAGTCACTGCTTGCCAACACATTGTACTAGTGTAACTAGAAGCAAAACTATACATGTACCCATTTACTAATAGGGAATGCTCAGTTGAACAAGATAAATATTAACACTTTGGAAACCATGTCTCTGAAGGGTTTCAGTAAGTACATGGTGGGTGATAGGAACTTATTATCCGAAGTTGAAAGCGGAATGTGAGTAATAGTCAACATCCTATGAGAAATTATTATACTACGTACTTGAGTTATGACACTCAATTCAAATTAGTAACTAGGAGTCAAGCTCGCAATACGTTTGAAAATCAACCCACGATGGTGTATTAAAGTATCCGACGTAAAGATACTGATGACTCATCTGTTCTCTACGAGTACCTGAGTTCTGGGCCGGCTTTAACAAATCACTTGCTTCCTGTACTCTGTGTGCAGCTAATGTGATTTTACGCTGCCTTTTTAAACCTTAAGAAATCTGGCTGCCTGAACTGGCAGGAGCTGAGGAACACCAACAACAACCTCAGGAAATTGTGTTTCAAATACGGCTCACAGCGCTTTGATTCTGAAATATAATAGCAAAATGTTTCTATGTGATTGTTATGACTACGAAAAATTTTTTTATGCAACTTACACAAATATCTTTTTGGGATTTAACTGTAGTAAACAAAGTTAGTTTATGAACATTTGAGGTAAATATTGCAATAATCATTCGTTTATTGAACTGAAGAAATATATAATTGTCACTTCTAATGTTGCATAAAGACTTGAAAAATCTTCTTTTTCCAATGATTCTTTTACTTAAAGAATAACATAGGACGCGTATTACATATCATAGTCAGTCTGAATGAAAATAATTATTTTCCGTTCGATAGAAGGAACTGAAGAGAAGTAACATACATTTATTCATTCAGTAACTGAACTACATCTACGCCACTGGAACTATTGAAATGTTGGCATCTACGCCACTGAAACTATTGAAATGTTAGCATCTACACCACTGGAACTATTGAAATGTTGGCATCTACGCCACTGGAACTATTGAAATGTTGGCATCTACGCCACTGGAACTATTGAAATGTTGGTATCTACGGCACTGGAACTACTGAAATGTTGGTAGAAAATTCAATGGAACGCTAGGTGATGATGTCAATGGTCCCCTACAACGCTGTCTTCCTAGTAGCATTTCATCGTCACATACGCGACGGATGAGTCACTCTGCCAGGAAGACACTCTTCGTCACTCGCGCATCCTGGAATGAGCTCAGCATGTGCAGGCTTCGTCTTATTCTTCAGTTGGAGGGAATAATTTATTGCAGCCGTAAATTAATGGATGTATATGACTCAATCGATAGTATAAATGTTAACTAAAAAATGCTTCAAAAGCTGACACCCGAACTTGAGAGCATAACTGAAGAGTAGGGGTATGAATTTTTTAGAGGCAGTTTCCTAAACAGAAAAAATCGTGACTGCGAAAATTAGATGGTAAGTTGGGACTTCTTGAAGACACGCACATAAGGAATCAGTGAAGTGTAGCCGTAAGTAAAAATTAAACTATGACTTCAAATTTTCGACTTATTTTGACGTTGTTTTCTATGCTATATATTCGTTCAAATAAAATTGCCTAGATGTTTTCAAATGTTGTACTATGCAGTGAATATTTTAATACCATCATGAGTTTTCTTCGAGCGAATTCTACGATAGAAAAAGGTAAAAAATCAAAGAGGACTTCAGTCTGGTGTTGCAAACAATCGCAGCTCCTGAAATTGCGTGTCTCTATAAACTACGTAAATTTAATGTTATACATGAGTATAATGTATGATAGATAATGTTTATACATACTTAACGTTAAATTTGCTATTCACGTCACACACACATCCCGATGTCTAAGAAATCTTTGATATTGTTAGTTTTGATGTTTTGTAGATAAGTTCAAAGTTCAAAATTGGTTTGTCTTTATACTGCATTCATATTTTTGAACTAATGATGAAGTCTCACTAAAGAATATGATTTAGGTTACAAACAATACAAAATATTAGTCTTATCTAGTTGGAAGCAAAGATTTCATCATGAAAATCAAACATCACCAACTTTTTTAACGCAATATCACTTAGAAACAGGAAAGCGATCCGTGGCATCTCGCTCAAGCTCAAGTACGAGCACCAACCAAATGTCCGCCTTGTTCACCATCAGCCAACCGTACCCAGACTTCATTATTCTAGGACCGGTTCTGATGCAACCCCAGTCAAGAGTTCAGAGATGGGCTTGTTTGTTCATAAAAAATGAAAAGAATCGAGCATTTAAGTTTTTTAGCTGCATTCGATGCATGCAAGCAGACAAGGAAGACAAAGGTTACTAAATTGCAACGTGGGTTCATCGTTTCGATGATTCATAGGGCTGAAGAGATGCCATCAGAGTTCTCAAAAAATAACAGATGAATCTGCGCAGTAAAGACGTAGGCTTTTTTTCGTTTGCGTATCGTCTATTAGTTTTAAATGTCGTGTATTTATCGATTGATCAAGAAGCGAATTAAAGGAGTATGGACATTACCGAAAACCTATTTGTATGTTTGAGTAAACATATGAATGACAATATTAAGAAAACATGGATTTTAGACTTCAGGGTTATGATAGTTCTATCAAACGAAAATCTATGTAATTTACAGGTTTAGTATAAATCAATACATTAGCGAATACAACTTTTCTCAATTGTTACTTATCGACTTGAATTTGATATTAAGCTAACATAGCTAACATTATATTACGTGAGTGTGACGTGTCAACGTTTTTCAAGATTTGGGTTCGAAATGGGGCTTACAATCTGTAAAGAATCAGTGACCTGTGTGGCCATCATCACTGTGAAGAGAGATCAGGTAAACTGTGAAGTGCATTGATAAAGATAAAAAAGCAGCTCAAATGAATGTTGAGTTTTGTGTAATTTAGGAATTCTTCAAATGCAACTCTCTCTCTCTCTCTCTCTGCTGCGTGCATCTGAGTTAAAGCTTATAGCATTTTAGATCTCTTTGACCAACAAAGACAAAATAATTTCCGACCATTGAAGATGATGGTTTTTGACCAACAATTTTTTCTTTGAAAATAGACTTAGTTCCTTTAAAACTTCCTCGCTCCAGGGTGAAAAAAATTCGCGTGTACATTAATTTAAAGCTTATAGCACTTTAAACAATGGGTGACAATGCGATTAGAAAGAATGGCTCGAAGATGCAAGATAAATGACTTATTTATTAATCGAAGGAGAAGATTTCAACTGCAGAACAGCTATTGCCTAATTAAATAACTTCTTGACCAGTCATTTATAAATAAGCCGATAAAGGTTGAAATTAAGGTAGCTCAGACAGTACACTGAATTGTCGACTTTACGAATTGATGTTTTGGTGCTTGTTACTCAGAGAGTCTGATCATAAATTCAAATATACGTGAATAACTCACCATAGTTAATCGACCATTCATGCTAACTGATTTCCTGATGACGAACTGCAATTCTCGATGTTTGTACAGAGGTTTAGACTGTGTGCATCACTCCAACATTAAGGGTCCGTTCAAGCTCCGCTGCTGCTGTCGTTATGAGTGTCAATGGTAAATGAGTTAAAAAAGATATGAGCTATGTATAAAAGAAATATTATAATCATTGATGTGATTCATGAGAGAATAGGAGTGTCGATAAAACAAAAGCAGCCGATGCTTGGTTGGTTTTCTTCTAGGTACGTGCACAAACTCTATACTGCTGCTCAGGCTGTGACTTGAAGTTCAGACAAGACAACGAGAATTGCTTCATGGAGCACGACACAACGCACGTCTGCCGGGGTCCGGCAATGCGCAGTAGGTGGCGGCGGCAATGGGAAAAAAATGAAAAAAAAGATTTCCAGTAAGGTTGATGTATAAAGTATTGTAGCATTGGTTTTTAATCCTAAGATTGGGAATAGTTTTATCACGCAAAAAGTTAAATAAATTATAATTTTAGAATAAATTAATACATTAACAGATGCAGTACAAATTTTATAATTTATTCAAATCGATTTAAATTTTAAATGAAACTAACGAGACTAACACTTATATTACACTAGTGTGACACCAATATGTTTTCTTCAATAATGATCAAAAATGACGCATTTACTGCAAATGTGCATACAAGAATTTAGTGATCACGATCACTAAATTGATGAAGTGAACTTCCAGCATCGGGCAGCACATTCAAGTCTGTAGTACTGTTGCAGTTCATCACATGTGATTTTATCCCAGTCTTGTGTAGAATATTTATTCTCTTGTTTTTTGATGCCTAATACTCATGTGTAAATTCCTAAACACCAACTGTAATAATGACGCCATACACAACGCATGAACAAGTTAGACATGAACTAGAGGACAACGACCATTAATAGAATGAATTCTTATATGCTTAGCTGAAAAAATGGGAACTAACTATTGTTGCTTAACGGCTGATTCCCCTAGAACTCATTTTCTTGATTGGCAGTTTGATGGGTTTAACAATTCAATTAATATTTTTAGATCAATCTTCGTTATAAATAAATTAAAGAAGTACTCGTACTTCAACTTTTCCTAGAGCAAAGACAGAACCAACTATTTACAAAAAATAATGACTCACGAAATCTGAAAAAATACCCAAAATAAAAAATTCTCCCATATTTGGCCTCAGTAAATTAGCATCAAGAATAAAACACATAACTTTTCAAAATTTCATTCATAAGGCCATTCGATAAAATTATAAAATGAAACACGAAGCGGTCGGCGTTTCGGTCTTAATAGATTTATGTAAACTTTAAGCATTCTGAAATAAATGTGCATACATATTTTATAGGAATCGAGCCAGTACAAACACCTGTATAATATGAGCGTTTTTAGGAGGAATGTCCTACGCTGTGGCGCAACCTGATTGAACGCTTACAGGCTTCAGAGAGTCATGACTGGGTTTCCACTGGTTCTATAAATTTTGTGGCTTAATCACCTGCAATCAAATCTAAACGGGAGTTAATGACCGCTGTACGACTACAATGAGATGTCAAAAGTAATTTACATCCTTTTTATGCCTTTCTGTGTACTTTGGAGCTAATAATATTCCATAACCTTAAGATCATTTACGTTGTTTTCTTTCCAGATTAAGGCACTATGTAAACTTAATTTGTAAAATAAACGAGTTACTATGGCAATACTTATGTTGTCTATTTAACGATCATCGACAGGAAAAAATCCCGAAGGTTTTATTCGCCCGTAACTAGAGTGTAGGAAAAAATTGTTCAAGAAAAGTACGTATTTTCTTTCCAACCGAACGGTGTTAATCAAATTTGAATATAATTAACATTTACGCAGGAAATCATAAACTCTTTCCCTAGCCGGCCACTGACTGCTTAGATTTCATTTATATTTTATCATTGCATACTCCATTAAAAAAAGGACAATGGCTGACAGCTGCAATCCTCGTCATTATCCAGAATCGAGATTGAAGTTGTACAGCTAAAGCCTCCATGAAGCGTCGATGATACATTGGAGGTTATCAAATTTGTGAAATGTACATCCTATACTCCATACTTTTAGATATAAAATTTGTGAAACCAGCACTCATAACATCACTCCGTTTACAGTTCGAATTCTTTAGAAAACAAGACACTTACCTTGATTTAGTCATTAAGTATTCAAAATTTCTTCAAATGACCTTTATTTCTTCTTCTGCACCTTCTGGAAATCGAGGAATACTTCAGTTCACAGCCTGTGCAGTTATTAGGCAAATTCAATTTCGTAGCAGCTCCTCAGATCCCTGAGCGGTTGCTCTGTGCAATTTTCAGGATGCCTGTTCAAAATCCTCGTGATGATAGAACTGTGGCAAGCCTCTTGAAAAAACGGTAGAGGGTTAAAAACAGGACTAACTGTTTTCAAATAAAATGCCAATTCCTCATTCAAATCAATCGAATTGGGAATATAATTTAAGTTTACGAAAAGATGCCTTGTTTGTCCTGTATGAGGTGTATTTAAGTTATGACACCTTCGATGTTTTTTCTTGAGATTGGAAACAGATTAGAGCATGCAGTTTGTTTAAAATACGCATGCATTCGTTGTGAATAAATAACGAAGATGGAAGCACTGTACGGCACTCAGAACTCTAGTGACAGCGGCAAGAATGAGAACTGTTTATGAATTTAAAAATAGCGACTCTTTCATTAGAAGAACAGCGTGCAATCATGTGTTTTCTCCCTTTGAGTGGTGAGACACCGATTTAAATTCATCGCCAATTGAGTGGGACATCTGGTGATGGTGTCATGGATGCGTCTTATTTACGTTTGCGGGGCAACAGTTCAAAGGAGGCCGAACGTAAGCTACGCATCGGCCGGTCTAACAACATGATTGAGCGAGTGAAGAAAGTTGTTTTGGAGGAATGCCGAATGAGTGTGGATTACATCGCCTCCAAAGTTGGTATGTCCGTGGGATCAGTGCACATATTCCTGCACAAAGACCTGAAAATGCGAAAAGTGTCCTCCAAGTGGGTGCCACTAATGCTGACGGACGACCACAAGGCGCCGCGCGTGGCATTTTGCTAGACAATGTTAACGAGTGACGACGACACGAATAAGACTTCCTTTTCATCGATTGTGACAATGGAAGATACAGGGAAGCCGTTTTTCAATCTTGAAACGAAGTGCAAATCAGGTCAACGGAAATGGAAGTACAGACATACGAGTAAACGCCATACGCCATTTTAAGTATCAAAAACAGTCCCTCTCGCTGCTGCTGCTAGAGTTCTGAGTGTTGTACAGTGCTGCCATATCTCTCACGCATTCAAAACGAGTACGCCCGTGTTTTAAAACTAACAGCATGCTTCTATCTATTTCCAATCCGGAGAAAAAACATAGGTGTTATAAGTTGAATGTACGTCATACTGCCAAAAAAACTACACTCAAAGATAGAAGATATAAGCTATACAACTTACGGATTATAAAGAAAAATAAAGAGTAAAATTAATTTTTTAGTCGCGAATACATAAATAATATTACCCAGCACATATAATTCATTATACTTTGATAAAGGAACATGAAGGTGGAGCTGTTCGAGTCTTTAATTCTTATGTTATAAAATATATTTTAACAGCTACAGAGAGGTAACCTTGATAACGAGATGCCAATTTGTGCTTTAAAATAACCTGAAATTTACACTTTCCTAAAAATAATTTGCTTTTAATGAGAGTTCTAGAGGCTTGTCATAGCCTCCTTCGCTACACCTCTGACTTACGATACTGAAGTGAGTTTATTTTCGGACGCATTTTGATTTAAATAGGAACGAATCTCTTTGGTTCCATTGAAATCATTACTTAAGTACAATTGCTTTGCCTGAAGTGGATCACAACAAACTTAGTTTTTTGGAGGTGGAGCATTCAATGATGATTTTGAAAATTAATCAACACATCTGTTTATTTTTATAATTGTTTTTGGACGTGTTAGCTTAGGAAGGAATACTAAGAGGCAGTTTTTGGGATGCATTAGAAATAGTCAGTTGTACGCTACCCGGAAACAAACACAAGTCACGACATTCAGGTCTACATAAATAATTTCAAAACTGTGACAGCAGACAAATCACCTTCTTAGCCAAGAAAATAAGGACGATTATTTTTTTTTCGTTGTACATGTTGACAAAAATAACGTCCACAGTGCCAATTTCAATTGAAATCTTCTTGGTGAAAATTGCTGCCACGAGATAGTTTTTGTAGACACTTTTGGTATAGACCTAAAGAACGCAAATTCAGGCTAAGTAGCATATAAAATAGTCCACTCCTAGCCAAGTAAACGATGTTGCTGTTGTGAGGGATGAAGAAAATGTGTGCAATGTGCAATTTTGTAGCCCACCTGATACAACAAAAATGCAATTTCTGTGAATGCTGCCTAGATTCCCATTCAATTGGAACTTGCGTGCTCTACCATGTGATAGGAAGCAGAGATTCTTAATCAGTACTGAAAATAACGGAGACTAACTTGTGGAACGGCATCATTTGGGAGGCATTTGTGAGGGCATTTGGGAACGGCAACATGCCCTCACGCAAACCAACCTCTAATGTTGTGTGATCCCGATATTCAAAACCTCTGTGAAGCCTGAACATTCACTGTAGATGAATCAAGTAGTCAGTATGAAGCTGTTGACTATTTCACATACATATTCTTCCAAATTACTTTCCGATACATCCAATAGTAGAACATTAATCAAATCTACTCAAATGACTGTGCAGATCTACGTGAGTTTATTTATTTTCTATTTTTTGAAGAAAAATGTAGACTGAATGAATGCATGTATGGAACAGAAATAAAGTAAGGAATAGTTTGAGTTAAGCGTAATCATTAGATTAAGTGTGACGACAGTTTAAGCTTGCACAACGCAAGCTTTAACTATGAGCCCTTGACATTATTTTGTGGGCCCAGACACTTGTGGCAGGGGTAGTTCACGGATGTTTAATCCGATGGAACATAGTACAAGGACGACGTTTTCTGTTTCATATTTTCCAGGTACTTGAAAGTTGGAATGAGGAAGCCCTTTAACTGAAGACGTTTACGACCTCAAAGGCGCGTGCAATGTGCAGAGAAAAGTGTCCGAGTCATTGGAGAGCGCCTCCTGTAGACACTTGTGTAGAATGAACCTCGAACACTGATTCGTAAATTCTTTTGTTGCTTCCTCAACAACTCCAAAATTTCAGGAACCTAGTGGTTTGACATTCACCAAAGACATGAGAGAAATATATCGCTAGAATGAATCAAGATGGAATTTTATGGCTTACTGTAATCAGATGTATAAAACAGGAGTTAATAATATAAAAACTTGTTTGAAAAATTTTAAAAAGATTTTTGAACGATTTTTAGGATAAAAATATCTGACAAAAAGTACGAATCAGAGAACCTTAATAAGAATACTTACTGGGGCATTATACGTGAATAATACGTAACACTGAATTTCGACTGAAAATTCGTTTTGAGGCCCCAACCAGTGACATAGTCATGTGATGCCAGATGTGCTCATCGGAAAATAGTAATCGATTCAATCCTGAAATAAAATGAAAAATTAAGGTTTGTGTGAAAATGTTTTGGTTTCCTTTTCCTTGCAATAACATTTTCTCGATACTTAACCTATGGTATCTGGAAGACATTCCGACATTGATATTCTGGAAAATATTCAGAAAATCATTTCAGTAAACCCATAGCAAACATCTTCAATCGATCGCTCGAAACTGGGATTGTTCCAGCGGATTGGAAGCTGGCAAACGTTAATCAATTTAAATTTATTCAATATAATGAAATTTGCGTATTTATTCCAGAAATACATAGAGCATGGTATCCTCATATATTCTACTACATAATAATACACAGTTTGTTGTTTGCTTGCTTACTTGCTTGCTTGGTCCGTCTCTCAGTCATGCTCCTAAGTATTTAGATAGGAGGAAATTTGGTAGGGTATACATGTATTGTAAGCATTGTCTTGTGGTTACCAAAGGCACATTCATCAATGCGGAAACTCTTTCGGAAAGCTCGCGTCCACTAACAAATCAAACGAAAAAATTTAGTAAAAACACGTGAATTTACACGTGTAGGTCTACTAGTCTACATACATAATTGACTATGTATCTCCATCTCTCTCTGTCTATCTGTGTGCATCTGCCCCATTACTTCCTATCTATTACTGAAGAAAAACTATTGAACTGAAATCAGAACAAGTATGAATGTATTATATGCATTATATTGTGGATAGCAATGACACCGGATCACTATAAAATACTCGATTTTTATTCATTATTAGCTTTCTTCTCTTGCACGGCCATGTTATCGGTAGATAAAATAGAAAATGGAAGTTTTGTATACATTCATGAAAAATATTCAGATTCTGATAGTACCAAGGGCAAAACTGAAAAATGTATTTTTTTTATGGATACTTAATGTTACTTTTAAAGCAAAGAATTTCAACGGGTACTATCTGGGCCATGTTATCGGTAGATGAGATACACAGTGGAAGTTCTATATAAATTAATGAAAAATATTCATTTAAAGCACAATAATTCGTCGCAAATTTTTAATCCATTCATCCTTATAATAATTTCAAACCAGGAAAATCTAAACCCTGAAACTTCCACGAGAACTGTCTAGTATGAAAATATTTCGTTATCACACTGCTAAATACTTCCCCTGCTCTGAAAAAATTGATACAAACATTTGTTGACTTTAATCGGGGACAGTTGATGCAGAAGGCATAAAGTCTAAAAATTTAATTCTTACTGTGAACCTTCAACGTTTTACATTATACTTTAAAAAGAGTAAAAGAAATAAAAATACATAGAATGGAATACAATAGAATTAAAAATGTCTCTTCTGAATTATGAACAGTGCAGAACTAGCAACGACGAGAGTTATTTAAGTGGAAAATTTCCTCTATTTATCACATGTACTACATTTATTAGTTATATTACTTGTATGACTGGCATTAATTCGTTAAGTTGTAGTATATGAAAATTCTAAAAAAACATAAGAAAGATGTGAAATCCCATTCTTCTTAATTAGTAGCTTTTCATCTCAAATAGATTGACATAAAATTGATCAATAACATGCAGTATATATACGAATATATTTTTAACATATCGTTTGTGCATTTTTCTTCGCACGTTTCAAAATTCCCGATGAATCTTACAGTTAGTACTACGTTTCTTCAACGCTGATTTTCTAACATAAATTAATTAGGCAACCAAATATTATTCAAAGTTTTTTCTTTGATCGTATAACACCTTCACTAGTGGCGCTCCTTTGCCTCACCGTACATGAAGGTCAGACAAAACATGATCGTGCGTTTTCTTTAATTTGAAGCCATGAAGATGAGTGATCTCAGGTCTTTCCAGCTATCTTGCTGCACCTGCTAGCTGTATGAGCTCCAAAGTTGACTATGATTTCTCTTATGAGTTTTTGTGCACATTTAAAGATCCCGATGGAACCTGCCTAACTTTCGCTATGCATAGCTCATAATTATACAGTAAGTAGCTCCCAGCATTCAATGCAAATTTAGTTCACTCTAATTGATATGAGTTCTTTATATGTCGGAGAGATTTTTGCATGCGCTAAAAGCTTTCTTATCTTCCTAACCAATGACATTTGCTTTCTAATTTTGACTGAAATAAAGCGTAGTTTCAGCAGATATCCATTTCGTTCGATTTACTCTCTGCAGCATTATTTTCAGGTCGCTTTTATGAGAGTTGTTCATGAGTTATATTCAAGCATGAACGTTTTATTATATAGAGCATTTCCTCTAAATATTCATCAGTTGTAGAGTATACTAGCCAATACAAGTAGATGAAGCAGTTTCCAGCTGTCACCTGAGGGCCAGAATAATCTTACAAGCCTAATTCGGGTCCACAAATTCACTGTTTTTTAGAATCCTTTGCCTTGCCCTATTTCGAAATCACGAAAACTGAAAATGATGGCCAATGGGAAAGTTCTTTATTACTAAGTTTTTCGAAGGGCACGGTTGTTGAAATGCCATCAGTGCTTCAAAAATTTAGGACGGCAGACGCTTGCGCAAATTTTTCATATTTTTAAAGTTTCATAGCTATTGCTATGCATATATTGGAATCTATAGCTTCGAATTATCGTTTGTTAATAAGCAAAGCTTACTTAAAGGATTCCGTTTTACAGTCAAATGAGCTAGGGCTGTGACAAAATATTGTTTCCTAATAGAAATATTACCTCATCTATTCTGAATACATTTACATTTGACAAGAGAAGCAAAAACAGGTACAGCCATTTTTGTATATAAACTAATTTCTTTTCATTGTGTGACGAAATAAACGAAAATACGATAGTATTTGGAAAATCCATGGTATGGTTTGTACTGACTGAGAGATGTTTTCAGTCCCACGTACTCCAGTATAGTGAGGGCTTGAGGTTACCAAGGTATGATTCTTTAGTAGTAAGCACTTATTGAACGATAATTTTTACTGATGAAGAAATGACACTGACATATAAATTTTTCCCCATGCAGACTCCGCCATTCAATGATGAGGTTAATCTTAAATGTTGTAGATCATGTTTCAGAACACAGGCACTGTTAGTGAAACAGACTTATGGCTAGTTCACTTTTTTTAGTATGTTTTATCTCGTAAGGCAACGACACTGGAGGCTGAAAATGAGTCGAAAATACTGTATTTACTGAAGAAGGGAATTTAGATAACCAGAAATAGAATGTAATTTAATCCACGAATCCAAAGACTATCAAAATTGGTGTATCTTTTTCTTTCTATCGTGATAAGCTATGAAAAACATTGTTTTAATAGTATAATGAGGAAGGTAGATTTGACTCCCCGCTTCGCCACAATAAGATGTTCTAATGCATAATCTCGTCTCTCCTTGGTTTATTATGTATTTCCACTGAGCTATGAACATGGTACGGCACAAAATCTATCTCTCGCTCTATAATACATTACGATTGCGTGCGAAAAAATATTTCAAGAATTGCAAACAAACTCTTTTCAATCTTCCATGCAATTTACAATTACACTATGATTATTCATAGATAACATGAAATGTTCTTGACCACTTGGGAGTGAGATAATACCCAGCCTGCAAACAATTATTAAAGCCACAAAACGTATCTAGAAGGAAAATCTTGATTCTGCGTAGGCTCATAATATCCAGAAGGAGGCAGAGGCGCTCGATTTCTTAAAGGCACAATAATCAATTTTCTAGAGGGACTTGTGCCTGACTGTGGATGCTGTGTACTTGTTGGTCTGCTGCTCCATTCAGTGCCCACCAGGCACGGCCTGTGCAACTAAAACTAAAAACAAGTTCTAGAAAAAATAGCATGCATATTTGATTTGTAGTGGCACTGCTTGAGAACATCTGTCATATGAGGACACTTATTTCTCTCTTCAAAGTCTATTTTGCTCCAATCATAATGTATGATACTTATTGAACAGAGAATGGAAAGCATTGGTAGCTCGGTACATTTAAACTGCTATATTAGGATGACAAAATTAATCTTAATCAACCGTAGAAAAACTTTCATTTTCAATAAGAGGTTCTTGATGAATGATAAGTTGGTTTTTCCATGGTTTCTTTTTCTTGTTAGTGCCAGACTAAGTAAAAATTCTTCATATGATTAGGAATAATTTACATTGATAGGAATTCGAAGTGAGTTTCAGTAGAGTAAAACTAACACGAATTTAATTTTAATTCATGAAAGTTGTATAAAACTGATGAAAATGCCCTGTTAAAAAGCCTGCCGACACCAACACTTTTTAAAGAACATTAATTCTGAAACAGTGGGTGGTTCCGGTGTTCAGTGCACGGGGCACACTTCAGAATTAATTCTGCGTCCGCTACTCCACGAGCGTCAGAAAACTTCCTTATGTTGAATGTACAGGGTGAGGCAACATAACTTCCTTTTTCCAAAGCAAAGCACTTTGAAAAAAGGAAGTTATGTTCACAGCAACGTTCATACCCTAGACTTCTGTAGCTGCAGTTCAGGCACTTAGACGTTTATACTTTATCCTGACAGCGTTCAAAGAGTGCCATTAATGATTGGTATAAGTAAAGAAAAATTTATTTGGAATTCTAAAACAATTCATTTTTGATTTCATAAGTAAACAGAACCAAAAATAAGTACGAATATAAACAGTCACATAAAAATGATCTCAGATCTCAAATAGAAAGAGCATCAAGATAAATATATATATTCATTATTTACACACTTTTCATGTTTATCGAAACATTGTTCTGCCACATACCAAACTAAACGAGTCTAAAGTATGACTTTTGTTTCAGTTTTCGACCAACAACAGTTTAATTTTTATTGCAATAATATTTGACTTCAAACTATAATCTACCTAAGCGTCGTAATTTATCTCAACACTAATATACAGCAAAGAGTTGTTTGCCTCGATAGTTAAATTCAATTATCCATATTTTGTGAAAAAATGTTAATATCTTCAAACAGAAATTGTCGGTTAACCTAACGATAAAATTCTACAACCCTGAATCAATTTGATATGAAAATTTATTTCGAATTACATTATTAAATACTGAAAATGTTTCAATTTTCGAAATTTTAATCTGGTGGAGGGGCAGATCAAGCACGCAAAGTTGGTTTTCAGCTCCAAACTTCCTTAGAGCATCAACAGAGAATCAAAGAACACTTGTGATGACACAAATCATGCGCACATCTGCTCTTTTTCAGTAGTACTGGCAGGCTCTAATGACAAGGAGAGAGACTGTATCTAAAATTGGAAATGGTGGAGACTATTTAAAACATTTGGGAACACAAACACTTCCAATACCCTGGTTATGCACGATGTCAGCTTAAATGTACAGCAATTTTTCGTTGTCATGAATCCTAGGCATTTAATTTTTAAGTTTTATGAACAATATGTGGAAACAATACCGCGTAACGCGTCATGAAGCGGTGAGTTAGAATATTTTAATCATGACTCATTTCATAAAAACTGCAAACATTTAAACCTCATAAAGATGGTTTCGATCATGCCTATACATATAGTAATATATGTACAGGCTTTTGGTGAGCGTCATCGCATGAACGTTCTCTTCCACCTGCCCTAAAGCAGCTTAGCTAAGAGGTACTTATTACCATTTATTTATTTCGAATATTGTATATTGGTAGTTCTCGTTCATTTTGGAATGGAGCACATGGACGAGTGTGCTGTATATACAAGCTGATAATAAAAGGGCTGTTCCGTCGCTACCCGCCTATTCCATGCTTTGCACTAGACTTTAAGCTTACGAGGCTGTCCAAGTGAACCGTCCAACAGTATGTATGTATTGCCTAGAAAATCTATATTAAAATTATGTGTGTAGACCATAAAGAATGCATGAATTTATCTATGTTAAGTTGAGTGGCATGCCAATACACATAGGAGACAACTCTAACGAAATCTTCGAAGCTTATAAGTAATTCTGCTCTCCTGTTGCTATTCATTAAGACGATTCTTGGTTTGTGGTGGGCCTTTAGTGGAAATGTGGGCACTGTTTACAGAATGCATGGGCATTTTCATTATCTATTATGACAGAAATAATGCGATGGTGCATAATTCATGCTACATGTTTTAAAATAAATTTTAATAATGATTATTTCGCCAATATTACCCAATGTAATTTTATAAAATTAAGTATCAAGGATATACCTAACTTTTTGCAGAAGAATTGGCCATTACTTATTGAGAATGTCTAGACTTGATACTGAAAGTTCAATATAGAGAAAAATGAAAAAGGACAGAAATCCGAACTAACTAGAGACTTCAAACTCCACAGAATGTTGATAAAAAGAACAATTGCTGGGAGAAAATACCCTTATAATTAGTTCGTGAGGACATTAAAGACTTTTCTCAAATACTTCGCAAAATAGTGAGTGCAAAAGGGTAGCATTTGGAATAATTTTTTTTCGTCGTCTCAGATTAGTAAATTACTTACTATTTGTTAAAGTAAAGTAAACGAATACTATATCATAAATCATCCTGCTTACCTGAACAGGAGTCTGCCAAAACTATGTCAGTAAATGTATTATTTCATGAAAATTTGTTTTTGGTACAGTATTTATGCCCCACCCTGTGTAAGGACTGGCATTCACGGAAAAGTTTTGATGTTCCCCCACATTGCATGTTGCACTGAGAGGACAAAGACTCCTTGGATTGCACCAGTCCCTCGTTTCAGTGACTTCCTAGCTGTTTAATTTTTTCGTCCTCTACAGGTTGCTGGATAAGTGTCTTAACAGAGAGTTCGTGGTGCCACGAACAATATCACTATGTTAAAATGTATGTATATAATATTTCCAAGCTTCCACAAAATTAAAAGAAGGCCTGCTAAATTTTCTATTTGAGGCCTCTCTAATATTGTTCGATCCTATTTCCTGTTTAATTTCCCAGAAGAATCTATGATACATCATTAAATTCGAAAATATTTCAAATACCTCTCCAGTGTAACCTCATGACATATATGTAAGGAAAATAATTCATATATATATATATATATATATATATATATATA
>VCRD01005782.1:3528-31682 GCA_006783055.1 Trinorchestia longiramus
GAGGGAGGCGTCTGAGGGAAGCGTCTGAGGGAGGCGTCTGAGGGAGGCATCCGGGGGAATACGCAAAGAAGTAGTTTCTAGCCACAGCGGACTCTCTGTCTTCTTGAATGGACATTCGTTTGGAAATTTTTTGCGGACATTTTCTGAGAGCAGAAGTGCAATTACAAGCCAGGCAGTCGCGGTGAAAGATTTTCTGAAGCCCGATTTGTTTACGCGGTATGACTTAAAAAGAAAAATGTTTCTGTTGGCCAGTACCAGCCAGAATTCTCTCTTGGAGACGACAGAACAGATCAACTATAGATTGTATTTATGTGCGCTTTATGTATTGTAGATACAATTATCTGTACCAAATTTATTTAATTGAGGAAAAATATTGTTTACTGTTGTCTTTTTTGATTGTTACCATTGTTGCTTTTAGAAGCGACTGTTCTTTTGGTCCTATTCATGACACGCAATCTAAAGTTCAAAAATGGATTTCTTGTATATTGCCAATCATTACAGTCGCAATATATCTTTTTAATGTTCGACCACAAATTTAAGCTCTCATTTCTGTAATGGACTCACAAGTTCTACCATCAGTAACAGATTTCATCCCACAAAACAATTCAAACTCATATTCATGAGTACACAATTTTCCTACGCGGTAATTTAATTCACCGAGTGAAAAACTGAATCCTCCAAAACATTTCACCGTAGTTAATTTTTACGTACTCTCTGGTGGAAACGCTTTCTCTACGCTTCATATCATGAGTGGTTCCGTGAACACAGAAAGAGGCGCAGGATCTACGTAGAGCCCAGCCCAGAAAAATGCGTACAGTCTCCGTGGAGTTTGTGTTAGCCCAGAAAAAGGCGTACAGTTTCCGTGGAGTTTCGGTTAGCCCAGAAAATTACACAGATATTCTGTGGAGTTTTCCCAGTCCAGGAAAGACGCAGGATCTCCGTAGAGTATTCACAGGCCCAGAAAGAGGCGCAGGGTCTCCGTGGAGTTTTGCACGGAACTGGTGAGTGTATTTAGGGAGGACGGAAGTCATGATCGGCGGGCCAGGATAGAGCAAACAGCTGCAGCTCAGCAGCTCGCGCCTTTAATTTCTATGTAAATGATGCCTTGTCAACGGAAGCGGGCGCAGGCACAGGAGCAAAGGCGCCATCGGTGGGAGGAAAGAGGGGCCGACGGCCTAGAGGGGTTGAGCGATTGGCTTCGTAATCGGCATAGGGGGTTGAGCCATATTTTGGCTCTCGGCCCACGGGATCGTGTAATTGTATGGCCATCAGCACATAGGTGTACCAATATTTAGAGACGATTATGCAGGATTGAGCCATTACATTTGAAAGAAGTAGTAATAAATAATAAATAGACAAAATTTTTTTTGCTTGTGTAACTTCAGGCTTAGCCCATTTAGTTATCAGATACAGGATAGGATCCTGTACTCGTTCATTATATGTATAAGATACAATAAAAAATTACTAAACCTGGAAGTTGATGTGAAGCTAACTGAACAAATTAAATACTCAACAAACTATTTTAGTAATAAGATGATATTTTCAATAGAAGCATTTGGTAAGCAAATTTATATTACTTTTGAACCAGCATACGCAGTTAAGTAATTGACACTAGGAATTGGTATACCAGTTTTGCACTGCTTTAGGAACCGGCATGTAGGAGCCATGCCATAGCTGTAGCCTAGTCGGTTAGAGTATTGACTTGCGTGATTTCGTGGATAATTAAATGAATTTGGAAGCATGACTTGATTACTTGGTGTATTCGATCACTTTTTTCCACATGGGCCACGAAGGGTTACCGGAAATGATTTACGTGACTGTAGAGGTTATGGAACTTGAGGCTTATCATTTTATAGCCAAGTTGACTGAAAAATGTTGACGGGCAACCTCTCAACAGCCGCCATTCGTTTGGGATATATTTTGCTCTGCTGATTGCCATTAGCCGGCCTTGGACCTTACTACAAAAAAGTTTCTCTCTGTAAAAAGAAGGAGAGTGAATCTCTTTTTTTCTGTTACGATGTTATATAGCTTTGTTTCCCTGGTGCAATAAGTTTTTTTAGCCGTGACGTCATATATTGTGCTATCTTTCCTGGTAGATTTAGGGCTCTTATGAAGTTGTTAAGCTTCAGATAACTAAAGAGTTGTGCACCGAACGAGGTTCCTTCAGAATCACCATCACACAGCACAGCGGACCCCAACTGAAGATGAAGATCCATCTTCTCCAAAGAGCTCTTTTAGATCAAGAAGTGAGGGAGTTAGTATTTAACTTGAGTGTGCCTCAGGTCATTTCACTGAGTCTAGGTCAGGATACGTTCATTTACATCAATGACGTCTGTTGATGTTATTTATGTATGCCTGAAAGCAGTCTTCGTTCATATTTATCTGTTCTTGGCAGATCATAGATTTATCAAACTTAAAACATTTCCATTTACCATTTGTCCACTGTTGAAGGCTTGCAACACAAGTTTCTTGTACAATGTTTGGTACTATGTTCTATTAAGATTTTCTAGCTTGAGTCAAAATAGCTTCAATAAACTCTTTCCAAAGTTAATTATGAATTTATTATGTACTCTGAATGCTCATCACAAATGTAACAAAACACTGGATTAATCAAATACTCTCCTCGGAATAAAACCTTGTTATCTGAAATTCACCAAAGAAAGTATTTTAAACTTAAAAAAATTGATAAATCTAAGGAGATATGCTGAGACAAGTAACATATAAAACCTTAAACAGTTTTACAACATCAAAAAAACATACACTGTATAAAATCTCTATGAAATTAAAAGCACATTGCTCAATTTTACAGTTACTGATACAGTAACAATAACCTGCAGGTATCTTAATCTTGCAATACTAAAATAAAACAGTTCATATTATAGGGCTCGAAGAAAAAACAATACCAGTTATTTTTAGAAGAATTGAATTCTGTTTCATTTGAAGAGATGGACAGTTTTCGGTTAACCTTCCATTGCCAAACAGAAACAAAGTTGCTCTCAGCAGGGAGAACTTGGGCGTCGAGACATCAATTACCCACCCATAGTATACTAAAGTCAGTGTTGGCTAGGTCACAGCGTATTGTCGCCAATAATTTCTTCCAATATAAGAGAAACCCCAATAAGCTTGTTTTTCCTATTTAAAACACGCATTGTATCTTCATGATCAAGGCATTTATTGATGAGTGATCAGCTGAAAAAGCAAAGCTACAACAATAAATAAAAACTCCGTGTGTTTTTATTCTGTTGATTGAACTCAGTCAAATTCACTAAAACCTGAAGTAGCAATTTGTTTTATTTTGTTCGCTAGTGCCATAATCGCCGAGTCTTTGATTATGGTGACTATGGTAATTAAGGTGATTATGGTGATGATAGTAGTTATGGAGCTTTTGGTGATTAAGGTGATCGCACGATTCTGATGGTAATAGTCATGGATATCTTAATACACTTAAACAGCTGAAGAAATATTGATAAATTGTGAAGCAGAGTACAAGAAGAGTTTTTTGCAATATCTTCGGCACTTTCGATGAAAATTGGATGCGTTATAAATGTGAGGAAGTTCAAAAGAAGAGGTATTTGAAAATCTCAACAAAAGAGCCTCGTTTGAAGCACAATGAAGCATGCTATTGAAGTACTTTACTTTGTAGTAAAGTTCCACTTGTGGTTTTTATTCCTGAAGTCTTTTAAAATTACTTTTGTTTACGAGTTACTATGCCCATTGACTGGGGTTCGCAGTGATGCCCTTGAGTTGAGCGATTGGTCTCGTTGATGTTCCTGGAGTTCAACGATTGTTTTCGTTTACGTTCCTGGAGTTCAGCAATTGTTCTCGTTAATGTTCCAGGAGTTCAGTGATTGTTTTCGTTCATGTTCCTGAAGTTCAGCGATTGTTCTTGCCCAGACTTAGAGGTTTAATACATCAGATACTTAAATCCGCCACCATTCAGACTTGAAATCAAAAGAACATTGCGCTGTCACTAGCCACTGATAACTAGCATGGCGACATTGACTATGCATTAACTCTACTGAAAACAATCAATCTTTTCTGATGTCCATAGGCAAATTTGTTAGTGAGGAACCAATTCATGGTCATGAATAGTTCAGGCTTTCAGTTTTCAGCCTGAATGATGTCTTCTATTGACTGTGGGTGCGCTATCAGTGAGAGCAGCGAGTGTTGTATAGATAGGGTAAATATTCGCAGTCTCCTGCCTTGATTTGCTGATTTGCATCGATACAAGAGCCTCTCTCTCATCCTAGTCTTTCTCTTTCTTCTCATTCAGCTATTGGAGCCTGGACTGGACCATTGGGAATGAAAAAGGAGGAATGGAAAGTGGGGAATGGGAAACGAGGAATGGAAACCAGAGAATGAAAAATAGGGAATGGAAAGTAGAGAATAGAAAACGGAGAATGGAAAGCAAGGTACATGAAGTGGCGAATGGAAAGTAGAGAATAGAAAGTGGGGAATTTAAGGTAGGGAACAAAGAGTGGGGAATAGAAAACGGGGGATGGAAAGTGCAGAATGAAAAATGGAGAAAGGAAAGTCTGGAATGAATAGTGGAGAACGGCAAGTCGCAAATCAAAAATCTGAAATGGCAAATCGGGAATGGAAAGTGGTGAATGAAAAGTGGGGAATGTACAATGAAGAATGAAATGCGGGAAATAGAAAGTAAGAAATGGAAAGTGGGGAATGTAAAATGGAGAATGAAAAGTGGGGAATAGAAAGTGGTTAATAGAAAGAGGTGAATGTAAAGTGGAAAATGGAAAGTGAGGAATGGAAAGTGGAGAATGGAAAGTGGGGAATGGAAAGTCGGAAATGGAAAACGAGGATAGGGAATAGAAAGTGGGGAATGAAAAGTCGGGAATGGAAAGTGAGGAATGAAACGTCGGTAATGGCACACAAGGAATGAAGTGTAGGGAATAGAAAGTGGGGAATGGGGAATAGAAAGTGGGGAATGGAAAGTGGGGGATGGAAAGTGGGGAATGGAAAGTGGGTAATGGACATTGGGGAATGGAACGTCGGAAATGGAAAACAAGGAATGAAGTGTAGGGAATAGAAAGTGGGGAATGGAAAGTGGGGAATGGAAAGTGGAGATCGGAAAGTGAGGAATGGAAAGTGGGGAATGGAAAGTGGAGAATGAAAAGTTGGGAATGGAAAGTTGGGAATGGAAAGTGGTGAATGGAAAGTGGCGATTGGAAAGTGAGGAATGGAAAGTAGGGAATGGAAAGTGGGAAATGGAAAGTGGGGAATGGAAAGTCGGAAATTGTAAACGAGGAATGAAGTGTAGGCAATAGAAAGTGGAGTATGGAAAGTGGAAAATGGAAAGTGGGGAATGAAAAGAAAAGAATGGATAGTCGGAGGTAGAAATTTTGGAATGGAAAACAAGGAATGGGGAATGGGGAATGAAAAGTAAGGAATGGAAAACGGGATCGGAAAGTTGGGAATAGATAACGGGGATAGGAAGCGGGGATGGAAAAGGGGGAAGGGGAAATTGGGAATAGAAAACGGGGAATGGAAAGTGGTGAATGAAAAACGGGGAATGGAGAAGGGGAAATGAAAAATGGGAAATGGAAAGTGACGAATAAGGTGGGGAATAAAAATTGGAGTATGGGATAAATTTTGTTCAAGAACTGGAAAATAGTATTATTAACATTATATACCTACTCAAAGGTAGATGAAATAAACCTACAATATTGTCAAAACAATTCTTATATAATATAAATTCAACTGGAAATTTCAATATTCTTTTATTTTAATCTTATTTTAAGGAAGTATTTGAATTTAACGTATGTAATATGTGAGTAATATTTCAATGTACCTGAATCAGTAAATAATTTTAAGATTCACTGTAAAATATATTCAGGGTATAAGTGTAACTTAGCATTTACACAATATTAAAAAATTCATATGTAAACAATCATCAAATTGAAAGTGGAATTTAAACAGCACTGGAATTTAACTTGTAACCTAAAAAACATTCCTAATTAGCTTATTATTCAAGCCACATTTACTTTACTGCATGTTGGTCATTCGAAGATATATTTTCACTATATATTTCAATTTTACATTTTCACTTTTTCCCCACTAATTTTCATTTCACCCTAACGTCGTCTGTGATCCACATTTCCCCTCTTCTCATTTCATTAAGCGTCGACTGTCCTGAAATTTTTCCCCTCTTTTCACTTCATCCAGCATCGACTGTCAACCACATTTCCCCTTCGTCATCTACATTCCCCCTCTTCTCGCTTTATCCAGCGTGGACTGTCATCCATATTTCCCCCTTCTTGCTTCATCACAGAGACGGCTGTCAACCACATTTCCCCTCTTCTCACTTCATCCCAGCGACTGCTGTCATCCACATTTTAAGAAGTGGGGCGATCAGTTCTGCTCTATAGGCTCCCGTTGAACAAATTTCCCCAAAGAAGGTATCGAATGGCGCGTTAGTGAGAATATTAACATGTGAAAAGAGGCCCTCCCTGTAGGGGCTTTGGGGGACAGGGACATGAAGGGAGGTTCTTTTTCCCCTTTGCTTTTTGACATGCCTTGTAAACCCGTGTATGTACACAGTACGTTGTGGATCTTTTACCTCAACTTGAGCATCACAGAAAATAACTGTCCGAATTCCTTAATGCACATATTTGTACAAAAATCACCCTCTTAAGACTTAGAAGATTTCATTTTGATTCAGTTCAATTTCACTTCATTTTATTGGATGAAATCGACGTCGATGTCAGCGTCGATTCAGGGTTAGTAGTTTTAGTAGTAGTAAGTGCCAAGTGATGTAAAATTGTTAATTGTGATAGCGACACTAATCAAACAAATGGGAACGATAGAACGTTGACCTTTCTCATACGTCTTCTACATAATCCATTTTATAGTCGGGTTTCTATGTACATACGTGAGACGGCAATGCAAAGCAGTGAACTTGAAAAGAGTCCGCAAAACAAACGAAATGGCTCGTTTTAACACAACTCTTCATTCTCATTCTTCACATTTTATTCATGCAGTTATTGTTGCTGTTGTCGCGACTCTGGTGAACGTTTTGGATGTCGAGATTTGTACAGCTGCTGCGTACTTGTCGTAGTAATGAGCTGGCTAATATTTAGAGTAAAATTTCGATTTTTTATTATATTTTTCAAGCTTTTAAATTCTAAACTATCAATTTTAATCAAAATTCTGGAATTTTATTTTCTCTGGATTGAAGAACTCCCCATTCATAACCTCGATGATCGCTGGAAAGTTTTCGTATTGCTGCAATAAACGTCATCACTGTTACGCCGCAATGAATTCTTGACATACAAGTTTATAAGCTCTACACAAAAAAGTTGAATTGAATTTTCTTGGAATTCGTTG
Source organism: Trinorchestia longiramus (assembly GCA_006783055.1). Classification (NCBI taxonomy): domain Eukaryota; kingdom Metazoa; phylum Arthropoda; class Malacostraca; order Amphipoda; family Talitridae; genus Trinorchestia; species Trinorchestia longiramus. Next base: position 10,873 of record VCRD01005782.1, read on the forward strand.
CATAATTATGATTTTGGTTCATGGATATTCAAAAATGTTATTTCGTGTCATCGTAAAAACTTTTCGAATGCTTAAACGTGACTGAGCTCACAATTAATCCCAAAATTCTCAATACGTGACGAAATTTTTGCCATATATCAATGATCACCGCACAAATAAAGACTGCACTTCGTTTCAGAGAACATTTATTTTTCTTGCTTAGCACAAACTCATAATACTGGTTTATCTCCATAGAAAGAACGAAGCATTTTTGCGTGACTATTTCTACAATAACAAAATGTATTCAACTGGATATTTCAGTACGCATCTCAATATATTCAAATATTTTTTGTGCATATAATAAAATGTATTCTAATGATTCTTTTTATAGCAAAATGACCTTTCGAAAGACGAATTTAAGATTCGTTTCACATCAACACCGGTGACACAATTGCACAGTTGCCAGAGGTATCATAACCTTGCAGTTATGCGTTGCAGGCGGTCCACCCTTGTGAAATCAATAGAATAAAATAAGGTAGTAGAAAGGAGCTGTTTGATCCATTCGTGGGTTGATACCCAAGTCTAATGCCGTCTAAAGTAACGGCATCAATCATGCACGTATATCTTACATCTGAACTTGCATCTAAATACAGTTGCCTTGTGGGGTAATTAAACTGGACTGTTGATCTAAACATACCGATGTATGTATGTACAGAGTGTTTCAGAATTAAGGCAACGAACTTTTTGGTAGATTTATGAAAATTCAAATGCGCGATTTTGATTTTAAGGGTTGAAACTCAAAAGTGAATAATGAAAAAACGATACAGTGTTGCATTTGTTCGATGTAACTACCCGTATTACTAACTACAGCTTTAACACGTTAAGTGCGAAGTGACTCACCGGTGGGTCACTCAGGGTAGGTTCTGTAATTTTTTTCAAAGCCTTCTAGTGACTGTATGTACAAAGTAAAGATTTGCACCGGCTAGGCAACTGCACTTAACGTGTTAAGTCTATTTAGAAATGCATCGCAAGCGGCACGTATCTATTCGTGTGAAATTGCTTCCCATTCCCTTTGAAGTTTTGCATCGAGGGACTCGAAAGAAGTGTGAGGGTAGTTAAGACCCTTGTTTCCAAAATGGACCAGATAGAAAAGTCCAAGGGATTGAGGTCGGGGCTTCTTGCTGGCCATACATCTTTGCTTATGAAAGATGGAATGTTCCTCTGAATCCAGGTTTGGGTTACCTTGAAGCCATGTGATGGTGCTGAATCCTGTTGCAGACTCCATGGTGAACCCTGAAAATGTTCTGCAGCCCATGGTAACAACTTTGATACCAAAATAAGAGAAATAGAGAAATGTAGCGTTCTGAGTTCAGTTTGACCTCACAAGGCACAAAAACAAGCGGAGATTTTCCTGTGCCTGTCACAGCTGCCCAAACCATGACAGACTATGCATTTTGACGTCTCGTAGCAATCTTACCCTCGACTGAACTTGAGGAACCCCAAACTCAGTTGTTCTGATGGTTCAAAACTTGCTGAACGTCAAATTTTTTCTCATCTGTGAACACCAAGTTTAGGAGCGTGTCTTGAGCTATCTCATTAAGGATGTGACGATTTCTTTCAGCCCTTATCCTCTCATGATGTTCAGTAAGCTCATGACGTCTCATCATTTTCTAAGGTTTTTCCCAGATCCTCCTTCAACACTCGATAAATTGAAGCTTTGCTATCACCAGCTTCTGCAGCCAGTTCTCGATAGGATCGACGTGGGTTTCGACGCAACTTCTCCCGCGTGTTTTTGATATTTTTTGATCCGAACACCGTTTCTGACCTTGTCTTGGTTTATTAAAGGTTGTACTAGTCTTCTTAAACTTTTTAACAATTTTCTGAACAGTTGAACGGTTCATTTTCAACTTTTTTGTAATTGATACGTTACTCTCGCCTTCTTTGTGGAGCTTGATAACGATATTTCGATCCACAGCCATTATAAATTACATTATAATAAGATAATAGAAAGATTATCTTATTAACTTCAAAATGATATAAGATTTGAGTAACAAAACATCAATTTTAAATGATTTATTTAATATAAAAAACTGGTTGCTTTAAATCTGAAACACCCTGTATGTGCACCTGGTAAGAACTTGCGAACAGAGACAGATTCGTGCACTTAAAACGGCAGATTCGTGCATATAGAATAACAGATTAGTGTACTCATAATGACAGATTAGTGTAGATAGAATGACAAATTAGTGTACAAAGAATGACAGATTTGCCTACATAGAACAGTAATTAAACGAAAATACACACAAACACCAAACGAAAGTTCCGTGGTGTTTGTTATTCCATTTCTTGGCGTTGTCAGCAGTGCCTGGACCAGATCTGACGTCGGTCTGAAAACAGGTGCTGACAAAACAATAAAATAATGTCGCATATTCTCTTAAGTTTTGAAATGATATGTGTTTTAATAAACAGTGATAATACAATTATTTGAAGTATGTATATTTCCTATGACGCCCTGTAGAATGACAGATGAATGTCTATAGAATGTTTTGACACATATTAGAACGAGATGACCAAATCGGGATTTGCAAGCATGATGTGTATTAAGCTTGTTTTACTCAACCACATAGCAATGGTCACTCAACGCTCAAACTGAACATCTTGCGTAACATGATCCATAGGTTGAGTAAAATTTTAAGTCTCCAACTTTCTTTCGCTCTCCCAGGAAAATTTTTCACTTATGGAACCAGTATACTGCGTGTACTAACCAAAACACTTGGCAAGATACTGCTAACCTAAATATTAGCCAAAGTATTGATCAAAATATTAACAAAAAGAGAAGAATCAGAAAACGTATGTCTTCCCTAAATATCTTCTCGAGGCTTCAGGTCTCAGTAATCTTGCAGAACATTCTTGTGTACCTGCGTTTGTCCGCGTGTAACCACGTGAACGCGATTTCACGTGCACAAAAAGAGAAGATTTTCTTTGAAGGCTTTTGAGGTTGTTTACGCCTGCATTAGAGGAAACGATGCGTTTTTGAAGGCCGTGATCTGGAGAGGATTCTGTGGAGCAGGTTTGCAGTATTCAACAACAAACAACTGACGATCGGATTTCAAAAAGGTCTTAGACCATCAAAAACGCATGCACAAATAGTAAACAACGTCTGAAACATCATGCAAAATTCCTGTTACTTGCAATGGCTAGTGATGAAATGGAAAGTAACTTCCAAAATGCGTTACAAACACGTTTTTTTATCTTACTTCGGTTATGAAAATATGTGTCTAGTTATCTCAGAAACCTGAGTTTTCAATTAGCATTTTTGTTCAGCACTGTCAGCTACTGATCAGATTATAAACAATTCAACATACGTGTACGATTACGTACATAGCCTTTACATCTTCGTGCTTATTCACCGTCATTATTTCACTGGAAAATCATTTTCTTGTAGGTTCACCTTTGGAACAGAAGTTTAAATCTTCATGGTGGTTCAAAGAAAGATGCTGGATGAACCAATGTTCAGAATTTAAATCCTATATTGTCGATCTAACTTCTTCCTTCATATTCATAAAAAGATCATCTCAACACGTAAATAATGTCTATCATTATAAAGTCTTTCCTTATACTTTCGTTTATACAAATCTATGGAAGGACTAACTGCAGTAATGACTTTTGAAAGATTAATTTGTTTCGATATTTTCTGGTTTTGCCCATGATAGATTTCTTTTTTGTGGTCCCCGTTTCTTTATTTCTACATACATTCCCAAAAGAGAGAGGATTGTGAAATAATTCTACTCATTATACATTCAAATGTACAGTTTCACTCTTTGTTTTTTCTATGACCATCATCATTTAAAAAAGAACTTGGATAGGAAAACACGTCAGTAGCTCTAGAAAATTTGAGGAAATTGATGTATCTAATATCACATCTATTAGAAAATCTACTTTCCTTATTTCTTATTTTGTGCCAATATGATTCAAAGCACAGAGAGAAAGGAAAAAAGATGGCAAGGAGTAGATGTGCCTAAAATACATCTATCAATGAATCTAGCTTTCTGATTTCTCACGCTTTTGTTGTGGCTGTGGTAGTTACGGTAGGAATATGAAAATAATAATAATCTGATTTCTTATTTCGTGCGGATATAATTCAAAACATGAAGAGAAAAAGACAGAAATGAATAGAGGGACATAGGTAAGTACAGCGTGAGAAAGGAGTAGATAAAGAGACAGAGGAGATGGCAAGACTTGGGCATTTCATATACCTGCATGCACGGCAGGCAGGCAAGAGGGGGGGTGATGACGGGGGTTTCAATATTCACGCTGCCTATTGGACCAGCAATCAATTTCAGCACGTCCAGCGCGCCCGATACGTCGCAATGCTCATTGCAGCGCCTGACCAAGGCATTTAACATTCCAGAGCTCGCAATTAAAAAGCACGAGAGCTCCAATTAGCCCTTGCTTAACGCAGCGACAAATGCGAGAGAGAGACGCCACGCAAATTTGCTCCAAGTCGACGAAAAATGACGTTCCTGGTTCTTCATGATCTCGAAATTCACGAGTTCTCTCTTGATGAAACGCGCATTTTAAGTGGAAAAAATTTCGCGTTCTCAGTCCTTCATGATCCCAAAATGTATTTTTCCCGCAGACAACTAGCGGTATGTTCGTCTCTTCATGATCCCAAAATTTGCGCACTTCCTCTTGACGAAACGAGCTTTTTAATCGAACAAACTTTGGCGTTTTTGTCTGTTCATAATCCCGAAACTGGCGCGTTCTTTCTCGACACAAAATGTTAGTTTCATGCACGAAAGCGGACGTTTTGGCTTCTCGTAATGCTGAAGTTCATGAGCAGTTGCTTGAGTAACACAACACACAACACGCAGTACACAATAACACATTAAACAAGTAACGCTGTACAAAAACAACACAGTAAACAAGTAACACAGTACACGAGTAACGCGGTACACAAACAACATATCACACAAGTAACACAGCACACAAGTAACACAACACAATTAACACGAGACACAAGTAATACAACACTAAAATAACAACACACTAGTAACACAACACACAAGTAATACAGCACACAAGTTTTACAACACACAAGCAACACAACAAATAACACAACATACAAGTAACACAATTAACAGCATATAAGTAACACAGAACACAATTAACACAACATACAAGTAACACAACACACAAGTAACAGCACACAAGTAACACCACACAAGTAACACAACACACAAGTAACCCAACACCCAAGTAACACAACACACAAGTAACACAACATCCAAGTAACACAACACACAAGTAACACAACACACAAGTAACCCAACACCCAAGTAACACAACACACAAGTAACACAACACACAAGTAACCCAACACCCAAGTAACACAACACACAAGTAACAGCAGCTCTCTCATCCCAGCAAACCTCGTGTGTTGTACAATTCATCCCTACCAGGTTCGGGGATTTAAGAAAATCCCGGGATTTGGACCGGTAACAAAGGGCAAGAATATTCTTTAACTTGTCCCCTCCATCCCTGACTAGCTTCCCCCCACTACCAATATCCTCACCCCCCCCCCTCAGCTGCAACAATACCATGCTTCCGGCTAACACAGTCTCGATTAGTGCCAAAACATCTTGAAGACCAGGTGCAAATATTGCTTGTAGACCAGGTGCAAATATGTATACCTTTAAATTTTATTTTTTAATATTACAGCGATTCTCCGATTCTGTTTAATATGAAATTTACAATGCATTCATATAGAAGTCGCACTTAAGTCGATTGCTGCTGGGCAAAACACGTTAACCTTGTGCATCAGTAAGAGAAGGATTTAAGTTTTCTCTTTTGAAAGTCGTCAAGATGACCCCAATGTTTTGAATAACGATGAGAAAAGATTGTGATTAATTCTGCCTTTGATTAACGACATAATGTGTCATTACAAGCTCATGATTAGAATAATGCAGAGGTTATAATGAGCCTGAGATCAATGATATTAAGTGGTCTTGATTATGACCACTAAATTAGGCACTTAATTAAGATTATGCTCAATTTAACACTGCAACGCTTTCATCATTTGAGAAGCATCACTAGAACCTTCACCATCTCCACAATATTGCACTAACGTTATCATAATATTATAGTAAATCCATCACTCAATGAGCGTTAAGACACCGAACTAAAACTCTGTAGTGTGATTAGTTTGCCGTAGTTAGCGTAGAATGTGAATTCTCGTTCCAAAAAAATAATAAATCTCAAATATATTAGAATTCTCTCAACTGTTCCAGCGTTCATGAGTGGCATAAAGAACCAGCTAAGCCTCTGCTGCAACTTCATTTTAATCCTCTGATCAATGTGCGAGGTTTCTCTTTCCTTATTCCAGGTAAACTCAATTTTGGTCGTACATCTTCTTTGTATTGGAAGCCACTCTTTGCCCTAGCTTGTTTGATTCTTTACTTTTCTTTCTTTTCTCTATCCTTGTACAGTCCCTCACATTCTACCCTTCAGCAGCTCCCCTCATGTCTGCCTCTTCCAGATCGTGAATTCCTTAGGCACAGGATCTGAGCCCGTATAATCTGCGTGCCAGCGAGCGCTCCATTTAATAGGAAGCTTCTTCTACTGATTCCATGCTTGCGGTTGTTCGATGGTAAATATTCAGCTTCTAACCTCCCATACCTTCCGTAAAAATCTTTTCTGAAGTAGTAGTTCATCTCGCAGCCGTAGTCTTTTGTGACTTTGATATACGAACGATCAAATTGTTACAAAGACGAGTCCAATTTTTTTTTAAAACAAGTCTTCTAAAAAGTTTAGCGACAAATCTGGCTGAATATCAAGCATAAGTTTCTACTTTCGACCTTTGAAAGGTATTTGTATATTTTATGAAACATAGACATCAAACCTTACATTGGTGTCATAATCAAGTTTTACTCAAACTGATTACAAAAATCCATGAACATATGCGATATGACAGTGCTAAAATAAAGTCCATTCTGCAAACAGACTTGAAAGCTGAGCAGGAAAGGAGGCGCACTGCTCGTCGGACGCTCTGAAGTAATCCGATCGCGCAGTAATTCACTTCGAAAATTAGTTTAATTTTTCAGCGAGAAGCGAGGGCGGTTGAGACCATAAATTGGTGTGCCAATTGAGCTTCACACTGACGGATGGAGCCGTCCTAAGACGATACACTGAATGAAGGACCGATACAGGTTGCACAAGAGGAGCCTGGAGCATGGGAACCTGGCACGGAAGCTTGAGAAACACAAATTTTGAGGAACAACGACGTTGTATGCAACCACGAGACACAGACGCTCTGCACTAGACTTTCAGAAACAAAAAGTTGTTATAGAATCTTTAGGAATGTAAACTTGAAAGGTCCTCTTAGCAACAAGGTTTCGGGTGCAGTTACGTTGCAGGCAAATTTTTAGCAGAAAGCTGCACAAAAAACAGTCGTCTTGTGCTAATACTAAGGAACATTTATTCTAAGAGAACACTTGATCTTAAGGCACACTTGATTCTAGGGAACATTTGATCTTAAGGAACACTTAATCCTAAGGAACATTTAATCTTAAGGAATATTAAATCCTAGAGAACACTTAATCCTAAGAAACACTTAATACGAACGAACACTTAATCCTAAGGGACAGAAACTGGACACGGGTTTTGAGGATACTAGACGTCAGGACGTCAGGTCTTTTCCATTTGATACTAGAAAAGTTTATATAAATTAATTACTAGGATCTCACGAGCAAAAATAAAGTATACTGACTAATGAAATTCACGCAGTGTAATGTTAAATCAACTATTTTTTTATCGGAACGAACCCACCAAAGAAAATTAAGGAATTAAAAACAACTTTTATCTACAAAAAACGAAAAAATGTTCAGGTAAAATCAGGCACAGGATGTTCTTAAAAGACTTTAAGAGAGGGAAGAAAAATTTTATGCTACTCAGAAACTTCATTTAAAAGAAAAGATATGAATAAGGCAATATAAACGAGCAGTTTGTCCCATTCTTGGGTTGATAGCCAAGTTCCATGCCGTCTAAAGTAAGGACATCAATCATGGACACACGTTTTAATCCCGTAAGTCAATTCAGTCACACACAGGCATTTCAGTCACGCGCTTTTATCACAATCATACAATGGCCTTGGAAGTTAGGAATATAGAATTAGCACGTTATAATACTGGTGGGTTCGTAATCCAATATTTATTGAGACGATGTTTGAATATGTTAACAGTGCCAGCAGAAACGATGTTTCCGGGCAGCTGGTTCCAAGTTGCGGCAATTCACGTTCCAAGTTACAGCAATTATTCCAAATTGCTACAATCAATACATAATATATATATATATATATATATATATATATATATATATATATATATATATATATATATATATATATATATATACAGTATACCGTATATTAAAAACTGCGCAGAGTAACAGTCAGAGTAGCATGATAAATTAATTTTTTCGCTATTACTATATGGTAAAAATGTGATAAGTTTTCATGAATATCTTCGAAGAATTATTCTTCAATACTGAGGAACTCAAAATACGAAAATTTATTTCACGTTCTTTTTATCCCAAAGTAGCTGAAAAGTTCACACTTATCGCAGTATGCTTGACAATGACGTGGCTAAGTCAGTCACGATAGCCAGGGTTACTAACAAACCTGGCAACCCTTTTGTGGGGACTTCGCTTCCCTTGTTTCAGCAGAAATTTTCCCTCGTACAGCCCTCACATATTTGCTAATTTCTTCACTATTATTTCTCGCATAGAAATTGCACAAGCATGTGACCAGAGTGCCGGGCAAGCGCGTTATAACTCTTGCAGGTGGAGGCTGACAAAATAAAGCGTTGGTGAGTTTCTTTTCTTTTCAAAGACTCTGTCAAGACCAGCAGTTGCTACAGCAAAAAGTTTTTGATTCACCGTAATATTTTTATCCGTTATTGTTCATTGCGTGCTCTGTGGCAGAGCTGTAAGTTCATGATTATTTGGCAGCGCTGTCTTACAGGGAGATCATCATAGGCTTAGGTCGGGAGACTAATTCGATGATGGTTAATCCGTAGAACCCGATGGTGACGAGTGGAAGATTGCGATTCATCGTCAGAAGAATTGTTTTTCGTCTGCTTGGCTTGGAAAACCTCTATAATAATTACACATAAAAAGTATGAGATCTGTCTGGAAATATAAAGACGAAATCATTATGACTGAATGTTTCGGTTCCCACAAAAAATGAATATAATGAAACTCACCGAGGCTAACTTGCTTCTTTCTCTGAATAGAGTTAAATTCCCTGTTAGAATTTGCATGCCTTCTTTTGGTTCTTCTTTCAGAAATATAGCAATTGATTGCCTTGCAATTGCTATTTCGCAAAGCTCTAAAAACTGTGGGTAAATAAAGAGATTGCTTAAATCAGTTGAGGTCGAAAAGTTAAATCGTGATGTAAGTGCTGTTATATATGTTCCATCATGTAAATCATTATGCAAGTTATCAAGTGTTATTTTATTAGTTATTGTGCAAATAGGAGTTTGTTATAATAGGTCAAAACTTTTTAGATGACCGAGTTATTAACGAAGTGCATGTTAATATTACCATAATCAAACACCAAAACATTATTGCTATGAAAACGAAACCAGAAAAAAGTACCAACCAGTTTATATTTTTATGTGATCAATCATTATTTTATGTATGTAGTTCATATTTTATGTGATTTTGTCTTATAAGCATTTTTATTCGTTGTACTTAAAACAAGTTGTCATAGTTCAGAGCGCAAATTAGAAGTAAATTAACCTCGAAATAAGCAACCCTTGACTCTGCGGCCGCAGTTTATTTAACAAGTTCACTGGAGTCACTCAATTGCTGTGAAGGCAAAGCAAGTTAATATTTTCTAAGGCGTTTACAAACTACTCAAAAATTTTGCAGGTCAACACAATACCATTCAGTAATGTATGAGCACATTGAATGTTAACATCAGCTCGAAAATCGATCTTATCTACACGTCTCTCTATCTAATCTTCTAGCAAGAAACTATAATTCTCAAAAAGACGTTATTTCAATCGTTTTTATTGACAACTGTTATTCAAGGTATTTTTATTGATTTTTATAAGTTTCTATCCTAGAAATGCATGCACGATTATTATTTTTTACATCTACTCCATATATTATTGATCGTTTCATTAGTTCATCAACTATATAAATAATAGTGACTGAGCTATTCAAGACTCAAAAATTCTGAATAATATTTTTGAATACCTTTTTTAAAACAATTTATTCCCTTTCAGTTACTGAGACAACTTAACCAACGCACATCACCGAACTGATTTCAAAACTTGCTTATAATTTTGGCATAGAAATATTTTCTCCAACAATGTAGAGTTCTCTACTTCCAGCACATCCCGTTCACAGGCTGTAGTCCTTAGTTCATAAAAGTTGATGGAATTGTCATGCTCTATTTTAATTAGTATTATCCATTTATTTATGCAAGTTGCAGAGGAAAATCTAGAAATTGAAGTTGATTACTGACACGCTGGAGAACCTCTCCACACACACACACACACAAAGAGAAAAAATAAGTTGGGAGTGAGGAGGCGGTGGAGACAATGAGGCTGCAGACGAAGTTAACTCCCTTTACACTCATCATCTCTACCAATTGATATGACCTAATTTAAAAATTAAACGTACAACGACCGAAAACATGGAAAGGAACCTCGCTGAAGAAGAAATCATGTTTGGCACCATCAGCCACAGACTAAAAATTGGACCAATCATGAAATATTAAAAAAATGCATAAATTATGGCAGTTCAATGTTGTTTTGGGCCCATTATTCTCAATAAAAAGATTCCCCGTGACAAGTTTTCTACATAGAGTAAGAACTAATTTGCGCACAACTTAAAACCAAGCCATTCAAGATGCATTTCATCAAAAATTGGAGAAATAATCCTGAATTTAATAGCATATTTTATACAAGGTGTCTTCCCAAAAAGGTACTCACTCTTTGACCCCCCATTATTAGGAGGAGACTTGATTAGGTGGGAAAACCCAAGTTTTTTAAGGTATTTAATTTCCTTAGCACATTCACTGCGTTTTCCTAGCCGGTGTAAATCTTTACTTTGTACATACAGTCACTAGAAAGCTTTGAAAAATTACAGAATCTAACCTGAGTGACCCACCGGTGGGTCATGCCGCAATGAATGTGTTAAACACACTGTTATATTTATAGAGTTAAATATACAACATTATAAATGAAACAAATTATGAGTAATGGGTAGTTATGGAGTAAGTAAATTTTTCTGAGATATTCAATATTTCCCTAAACTCGCAATTTTGGAGGATTTTAGCTCGAAAAAGTCCTCTTCTCCTTGAGACCCTCGTCCCTCTTCTCCCAAGCATGAGAACAAGAGAGGATGCTTGCTTTGTTATTGTTCTGGTGAGACCAATTTTGGGCGCAGACTCAAACCCAATTTTCTAAGGCCTTTTCATTGGATTACCTCCGTGCGCAAGCCGCCATGCTCTCCAGCCTTCCAGGTCTTTTTCTCTCCGGTCAATCATAGCAGTGCGGACGGACTGAGCCTTCCGCGTGTCCGGGCGAGAATTGCGGAAACTAGAACTGAAAACCTAGTAAAGGAAACCTAGGAGGAAATAATGGTTAAATATAGGGAATAATTGGATCTTATTGTATTATCTGCGACTTGACCCACTGGTGGGCCCAACTATGTCTTTATTCTTTGCAACGTGACCCACTGGTGGGCACAACTATGTCTCTATTCTTTGCAATGTGACCCACTGGTGGGCACAACTATGTCTCTATTCTTTGCAACGTGACCCACTGGTGGGCCTAACTATGTCTCTATTCTTTGCAACGTGACCCACTGGTGGGTCGAACTGTCTTTATTTGCTGCGACGTGACCCACTGGTGGGCCCACCTATGTCTTTATACTTTCCAACGTGATCCACTGGTGGGCACAACTGTGTCTTTATTCACTGCGTTGTGACCCATCAGTGAGTATCTCGAAAAAAGTATACTACATATAAGTATGTTCATGATAAATTCAGGTTTCTACTTTGTAAGCCCTTATTTTGGTGGTGCAATATTACCACTAAAAGTTTGAATTTCACACAGAAGTTAGGAACCTCGTTACAGGGAACGTTTCAGACTTAAATTCAGGAAAATGAACAGGTTTGTAAGACTTAAGAGAGCTTTAGGTATGGGAACAAGTTAAGTGCCTAGTTTAGGGGTATGTATATTCATTTGAAGAAGCGAATGACCTCGTACGTGAGCTAACTTTTTTGAAGACTTAGAGGATTATAAGTCACAAGATTGCTTCACATCATTTGTTAACATTTTAAATTTTAAATTTGAATTTTATTAAATGCCATCTTAATTAAAATTTCATATTATCCTTTAAGAAAAAGGAGTTATGTTGCTGCACCCTGTGTAATGGCCAGTGCACATTCTGACCAGTAATGCATACTTGATATGTACTTGACAGGTAAAAGTGTTGGGCTTCTCAAAATAATATTCTGTTTAAAAAATTCTGCCATGGCCATCAAAATTTGTTTTAAATGCAGATGTGAAAAAATTTGAGCCGTGAGCAGTATAAAAATAACATACAACTGAAAATGAACTGATTTGTTGAAAGTTTTGATTAACAGTACTCTATCAATGAAAATCCGAGGTTTTCTCAAAACTCCGCATGTATATATTGTGTATGAAACTTTTCTGTCATAAATGGAAATTGGAAAAATGACTAAAATGCCACCACTATGCTCGAGGCCCAAACGTACAAATGGCAATGCAAATAATTGTTTTAAATATTATTCGGTGTTTTTCAGCGCATCATTAATTTCCATTTAAAAATCATCGGACGACCAGCTGTCATGGTGCTGGTGGAACCAATTTGTCTCCGGTGGATGGTCTGACCAGCTTTGGAGGAGTGGGGAGGAGGGAAAGGGAGAGCAGAAAGGGGAGGGAAGAGTGGAAGATGAAGGGCAGTGGGGTAATAAAAGGGAGCGAGGTAAGTAGTGACAGATGAAGGAGGTGCAGGAAAGAGGATTGGGAAGAATATGAACAGAATATGCAACAGGAACACAATTAACTTGCTACCCAAGTCCCATGCCGTCTAACGTAAAGGCGTCAATCATGCACATGCACCTTAGTTATAGATAGATATTTCAGCTCCGTGCGCACACCTTAATTACTTACAAGCATTTCAGTCACGCAAACACACCATAAACATACACAGGCTCCCAGAGCTTAGAAGGATTTAGAATTAGTGGTTAACAGGACTAAGAAGGGGTTCCTTATCCAATATTTGTGGAGACAATAAATGAATACTGGTAGGGTTTTCATCAATAACAACCTACAATTCCTCAGAATTGAGTCCTTTGGAGCGTCGTTTTCTTGGTTCCTCGTTTAGACGGAAGCCATTCTTTTTTAAACATGAAAACAATCTTCTACAGGTCTTTTCTTTTACCATAAGTGACTTTGAGGGATCCTGCTGCTAAAAAAATTGTTGCTAAACTTGTTGTATTGCCCTCCTAAAATTCCTGCAGTAAAATATGCCTTGTGTGTTTTTTACGTGGGGTGTACAACAATAGTTATATATTGGGTCAACAATAGTTATTTATTGTAATAATTTTAACAAAATATAAAAAAGTACTATTTTAGGGATTTAGATGGTTATACATGTCACTTAAGTTAAATTGATGTAATAATGGCCTAAAATTATGACTTAAAAAATAGACTGAACTTTCGTTACAAACTAATATATTAAAATAATAAAAGTGAGTTACCCTTTTCCATATCATATCCATAACGTAACAAAGTATGAGTTTCAGAACCATTGAAATAGTGATGCATTGTCACGTACTTGACTTATTTTTATTAAATGCTAAAGCTAATCAGTTTCTCAACGTACACAACTTTGATAACCTTCACAAACATGTAATTTTTAGTGTTTTTCATCAACTCATCCTTAAAAGTTGTATATTTTTCATTAAAAGCTCAACGTAATTGTTCTATATTAATAGAAAATAAATTAACTGCCAGTCTTCACCGAGTTAATGTGTTTTTTTTGTTTGATGTAACTTTAAATGAAAACTTGCAACCACTTCAACCATTTGTACCTTCCTTTCCATTTCAGAACCCCTTTTTATTAGAAATTATAAGTATGTAATCAATCTGCATTCCTTCTGTTCTCAACCGGAAGGCGCCTTCCTCTCCCACAGTCCTGACCACAAGCAACATGCACTTTGTGATCCATGTTCTTATTGCGTTCAAGATTTAAATTTTACTGCAACTTCACTTGTTTAAAAGGGGCATTTTTTCAAAGCGTTGTTTGGGAAACTATTAGATTGAATTGACTTATACATATAAATAAAAATGATTTCTGACGAGCCTGGACCAAGGTATTTTACCACTATAGTGGTCAAGACGCCATCGATTTTTCCTGCTTGTGACGCAGGAGATCAAGTTCCACCAATTCATCATAAAAACTCATCTAGCGCCCCTACGAGTTAATACCTCAAGTTGCACCATAGAGAATGGAAACAGTTGCTGGAAGCAGGATCACGTCTTAAAATCGTAACGTTAGGAATAAAAAAAATGAAACAATTCACGTAGTACGTACTCTGTCGGGAATAAAGTTTGTTTTCTTTCAGTAAACTGAAGAATGATGGCGTATAATTTTGGTTGGAATATGCACAACACAAAAACAACAGACATGCATAGTACGTTCGAATTGATCTTTTACTCGCATTTAAGGTTAAAAATATAAGATAAAAATCTTATTGCGATTGCAAACAAAGGTCCTCTACATTTGTAAACATTCATAGTTATTTGTTTATTAGTTGAAGTGTATTTTCAAGTCTTTCAAGCGATATTCTATTTATCTATGAGGCTGTCATGTGTTATTCAATTTAAGCTTGGAATTCCCTGTATAAATTGGCAAAACATTGTAATTTGCAAATACTCGCTGCTGCATTTCTATTGGTTGAAAGAAGCGTTCCGTATATACCAATCAGTGAGACCGCTGGCGATGAGGACAGTTTGAGGCCGGGCTCAAGATCGAGCTTTTGGGCACCGGTTTACAATTCCGCAAGCCGTAGTGCAATGCATTTGCGGAGGCAGTTTCGCATAAAATTCTAAAAAAATCCCCGGCTTTTACAGTTACTGGAAGGAGTTTTGTGGACGCTGGAGGTGTCGCAGAGACACAGTGTCGGCGATACGTCAGTGTCCGAAGACGCGGAGGCGAAATGGTAGTTCTTCGTCTCCTGAAGACACTTTGAGACTTTGTCTCGCTTGAATATTGGGACGGCGAGGCGGTGGAATACAGCCAAGAGGGAAACTGAGGACTAAAATTAATGGAGGGTGAGAACATAATAAAACTGTTCGCAGCGAGAACTCGTGAAAGTACACAAGTTTCAGGAAAGCTGGAGCGACCAGTACAGAATGTGCCCTACTTTAGTCAGAACATAAAAGTTGAGGCCTTAGATATGAAAACTTTTTAAAATTAATTATGATCAGTGGTGCTGAACATGTCATCATTTCTCATAAGCTACAACTTTTGAGATGTGATATTATCATCATTTCTATTATCCCCTTGAAGATGTTTTTTAAATTTCACTAATGCTCTATGACTTACAATTTTTAACCTCTTCAGTCCCCTGGTCCAATGTACTGGATCAGGCAAAAAATGATTTACTTTCTAATCATTATGTTGACACAACCAGTGAGATGGAAACTGAATGCGGCTCATACAGTACTGGAAGCAAAATTGTTCGGCATTTACGAAACATTGACTTTTACCAACAAACATCATGCTCTAGAAAACGAAGATATAGTTATTCTGTTAGACTCTCAATCAGCGCTTTACCCGTTAAATAATACCTGGAACCCAAACCACCGTCAAATTGTGTATGATATTAAGAGGTTGGTATCTCAAAGACAGCAAGTTTTTAAAGTACTGTATGCTTCCAATGGGTAATGATACACTGTGACAAACGGGGAAAGGAAGCTGCTGATCAAGCAGCTGTCTCAAATAATATAAATAACAAGACAGTTTGAACTTATTTGTGCTATGATGAGTCAATTAAACAGCTCTACAACAGATTTTTGGAGTTCTGGGGGCAGAACTGGTGCCAAACAATGGAGTCTTTGGGTAAGAGCCGGCTTCTGGCCACACACCCTGAGTATCAAGCCACCCTGGTGAGGAGGCCGTCTCCAACTGAGTCATGTGAGTGTAGCGGCTCATTTGCATTGTTTTCAGCAACTGGAGTCGCCTTTTCGTCGATGTGGGCAGGTGGAGACAGTGGAACATTTCCTTCTGAGCTGTGAGTCCCCTAATGAGAATATTGCTTCAACGCCTTTGTCTGCAGTTCAACTTGAAGAATGTCTTCGGTGGTGGTCACTACTCGTCAAGAGAGCAGCTCCGCATCATAAGAGTCCTGGCCTGGTTCCTTTCTAATGTGGGAAGGTTGGAGGGTTTCTAGACGAAGGTATTCAGACAAAGATCTTCACTCTACTAAACAAATAGTGGTATGAGTTTTGTGAACCTTTCCAGAGAAACCGAAACTTTGACAAGAACCTAAGCTGCAGTGCAGTTGTTTGGGTCCAGGCTGGTGGGCTGAGTGTCACTACACTTGCCAGAAGCCTATTTGGAGCCTTTTTCTTTGGAGCTCCTGTTCTACCTACCAGCTTTCAAATCATGATGTCCACATGGAGTTTTGAACAAATTATTAAAATTTCGGAAAATGGTTTTGCTCTATCTTAGTAGATTTGGTTTGTTTATGAATCTGCATAAAGTTGTTCAATGAAAATTATTGCCTTTTTAGGCCGTGATTGAAAGAATTGAGGTAGTGAAGCCAGAGACGTCAGTAATGCAACTGCGGGATTTTGAAAGCAGTGAACTGAGAAACTTTCTTCTTTCTCCAAACCCTCGCATTAACAGTCACTTCAGTTGGGTGGTGGGAGAGTTCAAGATGTTGTATCATTTTATGAGTCGAATTTAATTGCTTACATAGAGCAAAAATTGATGAAAAACTTAACTTCTTCTTCCTCCATTCCTTCTTTCTCCACTCCTTCTTCCTCCACTCTTTCTTCCTCCACTCCTTTCTCCACTCTTTCTTCCTCCATTCCTTCTTCCTCCATTATTTCTTCTTCCTCTTCTTCTTCCTCCACTCTTTCTTCCTCCACTCCTTCCTCCACTTGTTCTTCCTCCACTCCTTCCTCCACTTCGTCTTCCTCCACTCGATTTTCCTCCACTCCTTCCTCCACTCCTTTTTCCTTCACTCGTTCTTCCTCCACTCCTTCCTCCACTCGCTCTTCCTCCACTCCTTCTTCCTCCACTCCTTCTTCCTCCACTCCTTCTTCCTCCACTCCTTCTTCCTCCACTTCCTCTCCCACAAACCACCACTAGAGCGTCGCCTATACGCTTGGTACCGCAGCGTTCAAAGTTATGGCCATATATGGTAGGGTAATGGGCGGCCAATTACACGCTTATGGGTGGAAGCACGACTTTAACAAAGGCCTGCACGACACACATTCCAAGCCCAAGCAGAGAGGGGGATGGTGCAAGCCCCCGTAATTAATTCGAAAAGGGGGGGGTCATATTCGAGAGACACTGGTGGATGATCGAAAATCTGGTTTTGTTCGTATAGGAAGATAAGAACATGAACATTTATTTTAAAAACTTCGGACAGAATAAAGTAGGGTGCAAAAATATTCACCCATAGCAATGAAGGGTACAAAAAAGTTTCGGACAAAATCAAATGGTGGGCAAAAAGTTCGAGAAAGAATAAAGCAGAATCTAAAAAGCATGGGACAGAGCAAAGTACGGTACAAGAAGCATGGAACAGAACATAGAAAGATATAAAAAGCATGAGACAGAACAAAGTAGGATGCAAGAATCATGGGACAGAACAAAGTAGGGTACAAGGAGCATTGGACAGAACAAAGTAGGGTACAAAAAGCATGGACAGAACAAAGTAGGGTAGAGAAAGCAAGGAAAAGAAAAAAATAGGGTAGAAGAAGCAAGGGACAGAACAAAGTAAGGTACAAAAATACAATTGCAAAGAACAGGAGTAAAACATCGGTAAAGTACTCACTGACATAAAATTATACAAAGATTTTATACCCAAAAATCAGAACTATGAGTCCATAATTTCAGAATTGGTGTTTCAGCTTTCAAAATTTACTTACACAAATCGAATAGATAAAAATTGCTAGAATCATTTAAACCTTCCAGGTATAATTTTAAATGTGTCAGGAAGACTCTTCTATATGATAAAATACAAACATGATCAACGTTGCCTGGTCTTTATGATTATTAAGCTTCAGGCGAGTGAAAGCGAGCGTCAGAAAACTAGTAAGCATAAAATAAGTGTCAATAAACACATACAAAATTTAAAACTGTGTAAAATTTTTTTTATGTAATGGATAAAATGTGAGCTAGTTTTACAGTAAAAAATTAGAGTCCGGCATTCAACACCTTCTTCCAGGACAGAGCTCCTTCTCATCCATCATCCTGTTCTGTTTTGAAACTTCTTTTTGACAACTTCCTCCGTAATGGAAAAAGTCTTTCCATCAAACATGTGTTTTATATCAAACACCTTCTTTTATAGTGATATTTATTTCTACCGGGCATCTTTGTGTACGGTTACGCTCGATTCTGCGAAACATAAACGTTTAAAACAATACTAACGTACGTGCGTACATCTTTCTTCACAACTTAAGTCGAAAACTATTCTTTGGTAAGCCAAATCATGCACTGCTAAATCATTTTCAATGACCTCAGTAAATAAAATTTTTACAAGTATACTGAAACCATCACGCTTAAGACAAACCTCTACCTAGACTAACACTTATTTCTTAAGAACTAATTCCCTCTTATCTATTTATTTGTACAAAATTCTAATTCGATTCCCGTCCCTCCGTTATTTGACCAAGGATATGAACGTATATATTTCCTCATTGCAGTAACTTCCAAATTTTACGAACTTTTTTATCTTCTCTTCAACTGGAGGCACCAAAACAAATAATAACAATATCACACATTACTAATATAATTTCTAAGGCAAAAAGAACAAACGTAAAAGGAAACACATTCAACTACACGTAAAGATTTCATCTTCAGTACTGAAGGAGACGAAAGTCATTATTAAAATACACTCCTAATGAAATAAAAATTATACATTTATCTTCATAACCTAAAACCTAATTTCTTACCTTCATTACACAATTTTAACGCATACCTTCATTCTGCCACACGCAGAATTTCTTATCAAAGCTGAGCGTGGAAAATATGTGTGCCACAAGCCGTAAGTAATTGTTAAGGGTTCATGCGAAGTGACATCTCCCAGTTTTCATCATCACCAAAAACTGCGGGTTTTGGTCTTGGATTTAAGGCAAACCGACACACAGAATACACTCATTAGCATCTCTGAACACCGTCGTGAGGAAGCAGGGACTTCCAAGTCTCATTGGGACTGTGCTTGAGGGACTCCATGTCCCAAGGGAAGTGAGGCCGGCGGTCTACAAGTTTCAGATTGGGTGTCCTAGAAAATAGAACTTCTGAGTTGGCAGTCTTCATGACAACGACTAAAGAAGCTCATGTATTACTCACACGTGGCTTGTGTGATCATACACGGTAGTTTAGCTACTCATCCACGATAGTGTGGCTGCTTATACACGATAGTTCAGCTGCTCATATACAATAGTTTGGCCCGTGATATGCTGTTTTGAACAAAATTAGTGTTTGCATCGATATTTTGTGATTTTATGAAAACTGAAAAGAAATTAAGCGCTATTACGATCGTTTAGTTTTGTAATACTGTGGTGAAATAAATGTGACTGGCATTACCACTCTAGAAATCATGATATATTAAGAGCACACATAACTGAATAAACATACAACTGTGGTGTAAAATGAGCACAAATATTTTATTGAGAATTATATTCAACGAACAATCATTTTATTATATTAGGATCAAAGTTTATGGTCCATAAGCATCAAACGATGTAACAGTAAAAAAAGTTTCGATTTTTCAAAAAGATGTTTTCGATAATCTGCAAACGTATGAAATGTGTATGAATTATGTGCAAGACATCTCAAAGACCCACTACCAATAAATGCGAAATACTTGAGACAAAAAGATGCCACAAAATTTTTTAAAATGAAGCCAAAAGTGGCACAGGAATTCGAATACAAGGCAGTGTACGGCAGCGGCACCTCAGCGTGATCGATGCTGTAGCCAACAGTCTGTCTGTATTGGTTTATGCAGAAAATATGGTGGCAGACTATTGATCGGCACTGAGCTTTATGGTATACTTCTTCGTGAGACTTAACATTTTATTATGGAATACTTCTTGTATTCAATACAATACTTCTTCGTGAGACTTAACATTTTATTATTGAGTACTTCTTGTATTCAATACAATACTTCTTCGTGAGACTGAACACTTTATTATTGAATACTTTTTGTATTCAATACAATACTTCTTCGTGAGACAACACTTTATTATGGAATACTATTTTGTATTCAATACAATACTTCTTCGTGAGACTGAACACTTTATTATTGAATACTTTTTGTATTTAATACAATAATTTTTTATGAGTCTGAACACTTTTATACTTGAGACTTCTTTCTGTTTAACACAATACTTCTTTATGAGACAGAACACTTTATTATTGAATACTTCTCTGTATTCAGTACAATACTTCTTCGTAAGACTTAACACTTTATTATTACAAGCTGTCATCAGGACCCCGTTGTGGGGTCCTGATGACAGCTTGTGTTGTGGGGTCCTGATGACAGCTTGTGT
>VCRD01005783.1:5168-22156 GCA_006783055.1 Trinorchestia longiramus
TGAACACAGAAGTAAAGTATGTATTAAGAATTTTGGCTTTGCTTTTGTTGTTCGTTTGCGTTGAGCCCTCAGAATCAATCAGTGGTCCAATAGTGTCTCTTTTGAGTCGTCGATCGTTCACATATTTGTAGAAGCTTTTCGGGTTAGTTTTAGATTGTGCTGCAACTGGTTCAATACCGAAGTCCCATGCCGTCTAAAAGTAAATCCATCAGTCATGCACGCACACCTTAACCACGTAAGTCAATTTAGTCGTGTGCACACATATCACTCACGCACAGGCGTTTATGCATGCCACCTGATCTTATTCGGTCCAGTCGGTTGATGTACATTTGTTATGCCTTGGGCGTTGTTTGGGCTCCATTTGGACTGTGAGCTCCTACCTTAACCCTTTCGCTACTGTGATGCAAATATCAGAACGTTTTCAACATATTTACCATCAAATTAAAAAATATATTTTGTGATGTTTTACGGCCGTTGCATTGTCCAGATCAAGCTGTAGCTTGCACTGCGCTACCAGTATTTGCACAGACACACGTGTTGTTCTGTATCTTAAAATGTGCTTAAAATAAAAATGCCCGAGAAGTACCGTCAGGACTGAATGGGTTAACATGTCACCTCGAATGAACTATCGGCATACATTAGTCAATAACGGTTGTGCTGAAGTTTTCCCTGAGAATATATATGTTCTTTTTGGGAATTGTAAGACCAAATTATTTCGATTTGTATTATCCCAATTCAGAAGCCTACGTTTCATCTAAAAGAGAAGTTGAAATCATCCACTAGTACGGTAAACCGAAGACTAATACACAGAACTAGAGTTGGATTAGGGTTGAATCCGTTGTTTTGAATCCAGAAAATTAGTATTGTTTTTCATCGTCATGTATCGAATGAAAATTTTCCACATTATTTCAACATTTGCTGTTATATTTGTATTTTACAAATGTGATGCAGGATTACATTTACCTGAGGAGGTTTCAGAGCTAGGGACTTGCATTCTTGATGTTAGATGTGAATAAAAGGTGAAGTCTCTGACTTCAGGAATTTGCACATATTGTATACGATGTCTGGCGTTAGTTATTTCAATTTTCCCAGACCACCTCTACCTACACCACTACATCACTGACTACCAATCATGTCTACCACATCAACATTGCTTGTGCTTCACCTATTTACCTCGACCGTCACTGCATGCGTTTGTTCCAATAAATCATTATGCTATTATATAAATATTAAAATATTGTTCTATTTTTATTCAAGAAGTTCTCTGTAACTGAAAAATTTCAATTCTGGCACCCAGATTAAGATCCAGCATCAATGCTTGTACCTTTACCGCTGTTTTGTACCGAGTGTCTAGTTTGAAAGTTTGAAATTTGTTTTTCGTTGAGTACTTTCTATTCGAAAACACTCGTGAGAATAAAATAAAATCAGTAATTTGAATGTATATTTGTACAACCCTAATATAATGCACATTAAGAATACACACATTGACTTTTACTGAATCTCTATGCTAGAAACCTAGAGTGAGGGGAAAATCTTATAACAAATATGAAACAATTAAAAGTGTCACATTTTATTCGATCATTCTTTACAAAAAGGCTACGTTAGGTGGTGAGTACTTGAAAGCATGGATGAAAACGTGTTTGTAGGGAACAAACGCGCGGTGTTTAATTGACCAATTGTCGACAGTTACAGAGAAGTTCGATGCACGAATATGAATATGAAACATTCTGAAACAATAGCTACTGTAATTACACGCAGATACAAAACATGTACAAAATGGAAAACTATTTGTTCATAAATGTATTACCAATACATTCTTCCCAGGCTCACACAGAAAGCTTTTCAACCTATTCTTTCGTATTAAAACTGAGAGTTTAGGACAAGGAACAAGTAGCTGAACACGATAAAATGGTATAAATAGGTACTAATTGAATTCCTAATAACTGCCCCTGATCGCAATAATTGTGTCTAATTTAATCCTGAAATGATGAACTACGCCGTCCTCTGACGCTATAACTGCAACAACGCTATGGAACATGAACACTAACATTTAAATGAAAACATGGAAGTCGTGGGCAATGTAAAAAATGCTGATCTGGGCACATGTATTTGGGTAGAATTGGTTCCTTCAGTGAATGAAGCACGACTGAATGAAACATCCCAACTGACTGAATTAAACATCCTAACTGACTGAATAAAGCACCCTAACCGATTGAATAAAATGTCCTAATTGGTTGAATAAATTATCTCAAGAAGACTGAATTAAATATCTTAACACGGCTGAATAAAACATCCTTAACGACTGAACGAGACATCCTAACCGACTGATTGAAGCATCCGTACACGACTGAATGAAGTATTTTAACACGACTGAATGAAGCATCCTAACACGACTGAATGAAACATCCTAACAGACTGAATAAAGTATCCTAACACGAATGATTGACGCACCCTAACACGACTGAATGAAATATCCTAACACGACTGAAGAAAGCATTCTAACAGACTGAATGATGTATATCTTAACACGACAGAATGAAACATCCTAACCGACTGAATGAAGCATCCTAACCGACTGAATGAAACATCCTCACCGACTGAATGAAGCATCCTAACCGACTGAATGAAGCACCACTAACACGACTGAATGAAGCATCTTCACAGACTGGTTGATACATCCTATCACGACTTAATGAAGCATCCTTAAGCGACTGAATGAAATATCCTAAGAGATTGTTTGAAGCAACCCATTAGACTGAATGAAGCATCATAACAGAACATATGAAACATCTCAACAGACTTGATGAAGCATCCCAATACGTCTGAATGAAATATCCTAACACATCTGAATGAAAAATCCATTACCAACTGAATGAAGCATTCTAACACAACTGAATGAAGCATCTTAACCGACTGAATGAAATATCCTAACAGACGTAATGATGCATCCTGACACGACTTAACGAAGCATCCTTACGCGACTGAATGAAACATCTTAACATGCTGAATGTAGCATCCTAACATGTCTTTCTGAAGCATCTTAACAGACGGAATGATGCATTCTGACACGACTTAACGAAGCATCATTACGCAACTGAATGAAGCATCTTAACAGACTGAATGTAGCATCCTAACACGACTGAATGAAATATCATAACAGATTGATTGAAGCATTGTAACAGACTGAATTAAGCATCATAACAGACTAAATGAAGCATCCTAACAGACTAAATCATGCATCCTAACGCGACTGAATGATGCATCTTAACGTGAATGAATGAAGCATCCTAACGCAACTGAATGAAACATCTTAACCAACTGAATGAAACACCCTAACTCGACTGAATGAAACATCTTACCACGACTGAATGATATATCCTAACAGATTAAATGAAATATCCTTACACAACTGAATATTTTATCCGGACACGACTAAATGTTTCATCCTAACAGACTAAATGTAACGTCTAATCTTACTGACTAAGACATCCTAGTACGATTGAAAGAAAGATTTCAATACGGCTGAATAAAACTTGTAAGCACAGCTGAATATAAACCATCCTCGACTGAGTAAAACAACTTAAAATAACTAAAAAACGTCCTCACGTAACAGAATGAAACATGATAGCCCGTATAAATAATACGTTCTAACACGACTGAACGAAACGTTTAACGCAACAATGAACATCCTTGTGGAACTGGAAAAAAGTTATTAAAAAAAGTGTAAATTGTAACACAACTGAATCCTACATGCGTAAATAATTTAGAAAAAAGCTAGTATATGTAATTAAGCATCTCCACTCATTTAGAAATATGCTATAAGAAGAATATGAATACGTACTAACACAACTGAAGAGGATATCCTAACATAAACTTAGACGGATGATGTCAAAGTCATAGATCAAAAGTCGGTATCGATTAAGAAAACATAATTCATTAGTTACCTTGGAGAATTTGAATCTCAGGCTTTTCACCCTCATGAAATGACAACACACTGCTATGACCGCTGCCAGAAACCCTGCCAAACAAGTTAAATAAGCAGCTCACAGCCACATGTACAACATGGACTGCAAATGTCCTGAACTTCGGCTGGAGCAGTTGACTGGCTTCATGGATGACAGAACGGGTCCCGTGGGGTGCACCATCCTGGAATTGATGGAGGTGACATTGAACGTCTCCCATAGGACGCATTCCGCTATCGTTGATTGGTCTGATGGCTTGAGGGGATCCCTCAGGGTGTGGCGACTAGAAAGGAAAAGTAAATAATGTTCATTCCGATACATTTATATTCACAGTTTGAAACTCTACGAGAAAACACCATAAAAAAGATTAACTACTAATATCATAAATGTGAGCTAAACAGATTTGTTCTAAATTCCACAAATCAGTGGGAAACTATCCACTGAAATTTAGTCATGTAAAATATTGGAGTGTCTTTACGACCTATTTATATATAAAAGCGATATCTTTACACATTAATGTTGTTATTCAATGAGGTTAAAAAATACTTGAAACGCTGCTAATCAATGAATTAAATGCAAATCCTCGTGAAGGCTGATATGTTGAATGCTGAATGCCTCACTAATGGTGACGTATGCTATGATTTTGTATTCCGAGACCATTATTCATGAATCTATATTACGAGAGCAGTAGCTAGAAATGATTTGAGTTAAATAATTTGACCTAGCCTGGGATTCCGCAGCAGAACTTAGAACAGTTGAATGATTTGGATAAAAAGAGGAAAACAGTACATACTACTCGGATAGCTGAAGAGTTATCATACTCACATGATGATATTATCCTATTTGTCTCCGAAACTAAGATCAAATAATACGGTTTTACAATTATGAAAAAGAATACATGTCTGAAGGAAAAAAAATTGACTCTGAATTTGAACAATGATTTAAGCGAAGTGAGTCATAGGAAATGTAAAGCACTGCTTTCGGAGGTTGTGTACACTTTATTTCTACAAAACGACATTCATCAACTCATATACAATAGGGACAATAGCGTTGCTATTTTGGAAAACTACGAGCAATCACATTATATGTTGAAGTAGACTGCAAATGCTAATGTTCAAATCATGGCAATTTTTGAAAAGTTGTATTAAGATTAATACACTTTTATTGATACAAAATTATAGTAGAATTAGTGAAACAGAGAATAGGATGGAGTGAAACTGATCATTATTAGAAGCTGATGTAAACATACAAATAAAGAGTTGCTAAAAAATAGATTTTTGAAATATTTGATCGAATTCTATGTGAACACTTGGAGGTAGATCTGAGTAATAATGCGATTCATTAGTACACATTTATTACAAAAATGAACTGCATAGAAATAAAACATGATATTCAAAGCCAAAATAAGAATTTTCTCCCGCATAAAATACAAAACAAGTATTTGAAATGAATCGTGTAAAATTGGCACAAGGGACAGCACAGCAGAGCCCGTAATGGATTTAGAGAATATAACAATTACTATTTCATTCATGCCTAGAATAAGACAAACAACTGAGGAACAGAAAGCATCTAAGGTATGAACATTTTTGGACTGTAAGATCCATGAAGATTCAAAATTTTTGTTAAACGTTGACCCACATAAATGAGAATATTATTGAAATTATATCTTGTGATGAACAAGTCTTCTCATGATGGGTGTATAAGTACTTCAAAATATCGATATCAATTTTGGAAATTCATTCCATTAAAAAGTTTATAATTGAAAACAATTATAATTGAAATAACTCATCTTGTGCTTATAGCGTTACTATCATACATTAATTTTCAAGCTCAAGTGCATTTTCACAGAAAACTAAGTACCCAGTGCAAGTGATATTGTACACGTAACTGTGCATTTTTTCCACCACAGTAATTTCAAAAACATTTAGATAAGACTTTCTTGTCTACTCATGTGGGATTTCGCATTAAGAAAAATTGTTATGTATGAACATAATATATGTTTCTGCAATTTCGATCACGATAAATAAAATATACAAAAACCCCTGAAACAACAGAAATAGCTCCATTGTGATGCATGTAAATCTAATGAAACTTACTTGTTTCTTGTGATGCAGCTGAATTCCGGAACACCGCAGTTTTGGTCAATAGTTGTTGTGTTTTCCAGTGTTATTTGTTTAATCGGACTCCACATCATGCGTCATGTTGCAGCTACTTAGTCTTTTACCCCAGGGGGTCATGAAATATTTTATTTGAGTTGAAACATTGATAATGGTTTGCCTTTCAACCAGCTGATTTCATAAAATTTCCAATAACAAAAAGAGTTCTTAGTTTTTGATAATAACGAAAACACACACAAAATATTTAATATAACGAAATTGACAATTATTTTATTTACTCATGTTCGTCTTCCTCTTTCATGTTTTCAAGTGTGGATTTCTTGAAGAAAAAGCCCTGAGTGCGGCACATTGGACACATTGAATTATTTCTGAACCACGTTCGAGCACAGGAGACGCATAGAGCGTGAGTGCAGCCACTGAGTAGCGCGTAGTCCTCCTCATTGTTGAGTACTGTCATCATGCAGACTGGGCATTCATTTTCGAGTCTGACGCGGTCCAGTAGTTCTTCAGGAAGCACATCGCCCATGAGAACGTCCACAATTGTGGCTTCAAGTGACCATAAAACTTGTCTTGAATTTTTCCTCAAGGTCCTTGCAGTTGCTCTCTCAGGATGGGCTGCCAAGTATTGCGGGGAGCGACGTGCAACGTTCAACTGTCGCTTGAGGGATTCAGCTGCCATCATCAGCTTTTGATCTGAATTCCAGCAGTGTTCATCATCGTCGATGACGCTTACTGCTGCTGTCATCGCTGTTACTAACCACTTAAGAGTGGCAGCATCTACCGAGGGACTGATTGTTGGACTACTGGTACGGTTGTCTCTCATGATAATATAATTCCCAGCCCTTTGCAGGTCATGAATAATTTGCGTTGAGGGATCCTCTAAGACTTTCTTGACAGATTCCATGACAAACGTGGTGCACACACTATTCTCCAGGGACAGATTTTGCGCTGCTGCTGGAGTGAGGTGACTTAAAGACTGCAAGTGAAGACTTGTGGCCTCCATGCCACTGCAGTTCTGTACCAGAGTACGCAGGAAAGTACGAGCTTGCTCCATTTTTGATGGCTACTATACTTTTCAAAACCGGCTTAAAAAATAAGTTGTAGAAGGGATGATATGAACAGGGACAAATATCCCTCCAGATCCCTCTTATAACTTTGCACCACAATTTTTAGTTTTGTCACACGATTTGTGTACTTTCTAAAATATATCGCACCACTTTGCTTCACACAGAGATTTATAATAACGGGTACCGACGTAACCGAGAGACGAGGCAAGAATCAATTGCCTTTGGAACTCCCACGGCTATATATCTTATAGAGAATCGTCGTCATGAAGCTTTGTTTTTTGTTTGTAAGCCCGGCGTTATGGGTAGGCTGTAAGCCCTCCCACTTCTCAGAGGATGCTTTATGCGCTGGACCTTCTGTAACCGCAAAAACTACCTGCGTCTGATAAATTAATTTTTCAATGCTCGCACTAATTTCCGTTCATGTGCTTTTACTCGAATAACTCAATGAGGATGATCTATTTCTTTTAGACATTCTACAACACAAAATTCAGTTACTGACACTTTGCCAATGAAGTCTGATTGCTTAAAAATAAATCCACTTTTTGCCTTTTAAATAAAAGAAATTATCATAACTTGCGTTCTTACTGCCGTGACATACAGTACATCTTCTATACAAGAGTAATACCCGCAATTTTAATTAATGGTGCTCATATCCATCTCAGTCCCATAATATTAAACTGTGTCCACATTTCAGTAATTGGTGCAGTTTTGAACTGAGACAAAATTTTCCAAACCTACTTTAGCAGCTCTTAATTATATCCGTACTAATTTGATTCTAAAATATACATGTGTTTTTGACGTGCTATGTATCGATGCTTTGTTCTTTTTTGAATATAATAAATGCACACATGCAGAAGAACTATATACATAGCTGTGGTTTGCAATCGTTCCGTAAGATCAATAGCATCCTATTTAAATATGCCCGGGTTTCTATCATTATTTACATTGGTAGCTACAATTCCAGTTACCCTTTCACCCATGCTTATTTGCAGTTCAATCATCGACATATCAGGGCTTGCATTCAATTCCCTAATGACGCGTGATGTTACATTGAATTTTAGTTTTTATACTACTTTTTAATTCTTGAAACGACAGTGATGCTATTCCTTACGAATGCACTCAGAAACTGAAGAGAGTACATTTTACCGCTCTATGTCCGTTTTCTCTAACACAACTGTATGACAAAATATGAGTCTTTAATTATTCTGCTATGATTATTATTAATTTGTATTTTTCTGCTTTAATTTTTTACTGGGTATAATTTTGTTCCTTTTTTTGTGTGTGTACTTCAATAATCAAGTTTATATTTTTAATGCAACGAATTGTAAGATCCCAGAAAAATAAGCTCATGCGGTTACATCGTGTATATACAGGAAATTCCAGTAGAGACTTACCTTTTTCCCAAGTTAACAGAATGAAAACGAAAGATACCAGGGAGTTCAAATTGATTTTTTTAAAGAAAAATAGGTTGGTATATATTAATACTCTGTTTTAAACATAATTTCCCTAAAATATCCGTGGGTGTTTTGACATCCTACGGATTTTTAAACTGTCGTTTCCATGACACTTAGTGTATCAGACGAGAGCTGTGGGATTTCATAACAAATGTTGTTGTGAAGTTTCTGTAAAGATGGTTTTGAGACAAAAACTTGCGATTCAAGGTATCTCCACAAGAAAAAGTCAGCTGAAATTTAATCTTGAGAGGTAGGAGGCCAATGGATGTTATCCCATTTTGAAAGTAAACGGTCTGGAAAACACTCCTTCAATAATGTCGCTGTTTCTTTGTCTGTAAAGATAGGTTGTGGCTCCATATTGTTGAAACCAACCATTTCGTAGGTCCTGTCTCTCAATTTAGGGATTAGAAATTTTCCAATCATAGTTTGGTATCATTCACCACCATCTGTTGCAGTTGTGACATTATCATTTTCATAGAAGCATAGAAGGGAAAACTAATCTCAGGGAAAGCAGTTATTCCATATGACACCGTCACACGACGAGAATGCAGTGGTTTTTTTTAAGGGAATTTCTTAGTGATTTATGTATATTGAACCAAATTCTAGAATTATGAATATTAACATGCCCAGACAAGTGAAAATGAGTTTAATCGGAGAAAATTATGTTGTTAATGAAGAAAGCATCATCACACAAATGAAGAAAAGTAACGAAACTACAGTTAAAAGAGTCTTAGGTTGTCATAATAACCATGAACAATATTTCAAGGATAGGATAGAATGAGGCTATAGGAACGAACCTTCTGGCCCATTCTTGGGTCGGATAATTACTTCGATAATTATTCGGTTGTTTCCCCAAGTCCCATGCTAAGCCGTACATATTGAATACAAAACAGTTAAAATTAACAGAAACTTTTTGCTTTTAAATTGAGATGCTTTAACGTCTTAGTGTTTTTAATTTTGGTTCTATGAACCGATAGAAAGGTCAGTTTCTGCCACTACACCTTGTTCCTGCTAGTGACCAGTATACAGTATTAACCTTAATGAATGGAGCACACAGTATTCGTACTGTGAACTTTCTTCTTCCTTCAAGCCAGCAAAATTGAAGACGTTTTCACATTCAGTAAACTGCGCTTCAAATAATTTCTACACGTTCAACAACATGACGATCAGTTCTCATCTTCGTCTGCAGTTTTCTCATCGCATAGAACACCTGTCTATAATCTACATTTATTTCAAATAGATGCCTAAATTTTCTACTGCAGGTACATCATTCATTTTGTATTCTCATCTATCTTTGAAATTTTTTTTTGCCAATGCCATTTTAAATTGGACACAAAATACGAAGTCTTCACCACGACTTTTCAACAAATAGGCATTAATAACTGCAATTTCAAATTCATATAGATTTAATTGTTTTAATAAGATACTGGGAGTTTATCAGAGCATCCAGCTCCTCTGGTCTATGTTCTACTGGCAGCTAGAAGGTAATTTTCAGCCTAATACTTTGTTGATTCAACGCAGTTTAGGTACTATGTTTATGATTGCATTAAAAATGCTTCCGTATCTTATACGTTCGAGAAACAAGGTATACGGTATGTTTCATAAATTAAACATGCATATGATGTTCGTAATTATTTGGACATTCAATTATATTTTTACGAAAAATCTGGTCGTTTTGTTCGTTTAAAAAACAGCAGCCTGACCTTTAGAAATATTATTCAGTTGATGTTTTGCAGATGAATTCAGTCACTGTACGTTAATAAACAGGAATGTGCGCAGCCACTGTCCAGGATGCTTCTTCTTTTCACGTTTCTTTTTTTCCACAGGGTTTTTGCCTCTCCCAAATTTTTTTGACTTACCCTGTAGTTTACACTGTATGATGAACATTCGATTTTTCTTCGGTCTGGTAACTCAGGTCTAACTGATTGGGCTGGTTGGTGAATTGACAACAGTGGTTCATTTTTAGACTCACGTGAAGCTTTACTTCGAAAATATGTAGGTTGTGGTCTACACCCATGCACCTGGAGACATCATCAGGGCCAAAAATATCTGGTGACCAGTATAGTAATTTTTCGAGTGAGTGAGAAACTGACTACAGATAAATAAATCATTATGATTTTTATCAATCAAAAATAGAACCGCCAATACACAGAGAAAAATCAATTTTCTTAAAATCAATCAATTTGTTCGTTCCCTCATTTGCATGCAGTAAATAAATGCAAGCCAACAAAATAAAAATCACGGCAATCGTTCCACCTATCCATAACTGCAAAAATTTTCTTCGTAAATATGCTTTGATGAATAACCTCATACGATATCATAAGAGATAAGTTATGAATAGAAAACTGTATATATATGACTGATTCCTCTAAAACTGAACTATTCCTGTTTTTTCATTGGCCGAGTCAATTTCGTATCAATACAATCTCATCAAGTTAGCGTCATTGAATCTTAGCAAGTTTTACATGTGTTGACTCTTACAGAAACTGTGATGAAACTGCGTTCAAATTTCTCCATTTTAAATTCTGTGTCAACTAAAGCGCAGTATTTGTTGCCAAACAGTCATACTATTTTTAAATTTAAATTGCAGAAAACGTGCATTGTGTTGAAAAATAAAGAATTCAAGTTACTAATGAGAGGCGTTCTAGTATGAGGAGATAATTAGTCATTCCCCAAAAGTTACTTGGAGTGGAGAAACTTCGATTATATATATATATATATATATATATATATATATATATATATATATATATATATATATATATATATATATATATATATATATATATATATATATATATATATATATATATATATATATATATATATATATATATATATATATATATATATACATATATATATATACATAATCCTGTTTTTATTTTCATGCTTCACACATGAATGGTATATGTTACTGGTCTAAGTTGATTTTATTTTTCCTATGTTGAGGGTGAACAAGATTTTACAGCGAATATCAGTCAAAGAATATCACCCATTAATTGAGTTTCTTAAATTAGGTATTCATGATAACATGATGTTCGTTATCCTTCTAACTTTTATTTTTTAAGCAGTTTTCATCTATGAAGTGCATCAATAAAACCCAAGAATTTTAATGATCTTTTCTCATAAACAAAGAAAAAAGCTTCTCGATCTGTCTTTCAGATCATTTCACATGAGAAACAACGGAGGCCTGGTACCTGGATATGCTTTTGACTTTCGTCACGGTTATCACAACCCACGAGATTATATTGAACGAAAGCGATCTTCTCGCTTCAAAACAAGAACTTCCTGACCTGGATTAGAGGCATTGTAGTGCTTGCTACTCAGTTTTGCTAACAAATCTTGAATATGCATGCAAAAATCCGATACATAGTTCCCTACTGTAAAAAAACCTATTTAAGGGGGCTAGAGGTTTATCTTTATAACTTATTTTATAAATTACGCTCGGTAGTAAAAGTACCAGGTTATGGTTTCGTGGTCACCAAACATTCTCGAAGATAGTCAAGTTGATCATACTGAACTAGATAGTTCTAGTGGAAATTCCACGATATAGATTTCACAAATTTGAAATTATTATGAAGACAAATGTATCATTATTATTCATTGAATATTTTCCAGGAATGTATAGTAAACTTCCATTCTGAATCTTATCTACCGATAACATGATCTAGATAGGAGTTGTCGAAATTCCGCAGCCTAAAAATGATAAAATTAAGGTTCTATGAAATAAAATACATATCCCAATTTTACCTGTGGTACTATCAGAACCTGAATAATTTTCATAAATACACACAGAACTTACACTCTGTATCTTTTCTACCGAAAACATTGCCGTGTGGGACCAGAAAACAAGATACTGTGGGAAAAAGCGTAATTTAAAGTAATCCGGCGATTTTGGTATGCAGAATACAATTTTTCTAATAGATGTATATGTATCCATTCTGATTTCAGTTCAATAATTTTTCTTCAGTAATAGATAGGAAGTAATGGCATGGGCACACACATAGAGAGCGATAGAGAGAGATAAAGAGATAGAGAGAGACATAGATGGAGATATGCAGTGTGACAAATATTTAAATAATTAATATTCAATACCACGTTTGGAGTTACACAGTCGTGTGATCCAGTATTTAGACTGTCCCAGCGATCATGACTCAAAGTGATTACTTTCGATTCGAAAATTACAAGCGGTGCAGTGTCAATTTAATATGGAAATCGAAAGACAACTGGTCTTAGGCAGCACTTACTTGTACTTATAATATATGTTGCTGATAAACTGATGAAGATGGAGCATGTCATATCAGTGTGCGTGAACGTTGTCAGACTGAGGTGAAGAACGTTGATAGTTTGTGCCGGTAAGGAATGTAGTAGAACAAAGAGAATGGCCGTTGTCCTGCGGAATTAGGTTCAGGACTGCTCGGAGAATTGAGACTTCGATCAAATCTACGATTAATATCGAAATTATAGTTTCAAACTCAGAGAAACTTCTTGAATTTACAAGTTTAAGTGTCGAGAATGAATGAAATGAAGTTTTCAAATTTGATGTTATGATAGCGTTAAACGAGTTTGTAGTTACGTGAAATGTTAAACGATTCTGAAATTCTAGTGACACATGTAATGCAGAATATTTCAGATCCAGCTTCTGAAGCCTTATGGTTTTGGAGGCCCCAATTATACAAACCAATCAAATCTGAATTTTTTATTCAACACATACTTGTAGAAGTTTCTTTCAACATAGAGGAGTTGTGTAAAATCCAAGTTATTAGTGGTGACGCCTGTCTACAACTTCCCGTTCTCTCACACACTATTTTCAAAAATTTCTTTTTTTTATCATATGTCACATCAAATGAATTTTTAAATACTGTAATAGAAATTTGGATTTAAAAATAAAAATGATCTGAGTGCACATTCTATAGAAACCTTTTGCAATTGATTCTACTTTTGATTTTGCTATGCCCTAAAAATGTTGCCTTTTAAATAAACTTACCAGGACAAATAAATGATATTTTTATCCGTGTGTTATTCTTAGGAATCCAAATTTCATTTTTTGTTTTTATAATTTTACGCGGTGCAATCATTCACCGGAGTACAGTTTCCTGGCCTAGCAGTCGAGGCTTAAGCAAATGAGATTTGAATTCATCTGATATAACACTTTGTTTATGCCCCCTAGAACAGACAACAAAAATGTTGCAGATTTTATGCATAATAAATATTCATAGCTCGTAAAAACAGCACTTAAATATTTGTTATAAGATTATTTCATAACAAAAATTCAGGCGCATAAGATCGAACAACATCGTTTGAAACAAGTAAACTGCTTACATGAAAATTTTCACCGGATGTACAATGTGGCGTATAAGTAACACACCCTATTAGAAAATTAATTACCAAAAAGCTATAAATGGTGAGGAGATTGGGTAAGTGTAAACGATAGAGAAAATTTCAAAGTTTTATTCATAATAGGTATAGAGTATAACATCAATTAGATGACGCCCGTTATTGTTCAAACAAACACGTACTCTTTTCATAACGCATCCCATCAGTTTACTCAACATCTCTGGAGTTATCCTGTAAATTACCCAAATAATTTTAAGGGTAAATTCCTGTAAGGTATGCAGCTTCATGATGTAAACTTTTCCCTTCGAATATCCCCATTGAAAAAAATCATGTCGACTGAGATCTGGAGATCAAGGGTCCATGGCCCGTCGCAAAAGCGTGAAATTATTCAGCATGGAAAAATTTTAGTCTGAAAGACCATTGATACTCTTGTTGAATGAGACGTATCGCCAAATTGTTGAAACTAGATATTTTCTGTGTCCATGTCTTCCCCCACAATTAATAACTAATCTTGAATCATGAGTCTACTTCGGTTTCCATTCACAGTTACTGTATTACCATCATTACCTGTATGAAAGTATTAAATGATTATTTTTGATCACTTTATGAGACACCATACTGTTAATTTAGCTGGGTAAAGTGAATGTGTATGAATTTCTTTGGGTATGTCTCTAATTTTTATTATTGATGCCACCATTGAGGTGAAAAAGAGACTCATGCGTCATTAGTAGGTGCAATTGAAATCCTAATTTCCTGTAAACTGCAGAAATGAGTGAGGAAAATCAGCCCGCTTTCGGTAGTCTGTGAGGTGGAGCTGATGGGTCAGATGAATTTTTTGGGTGATATTTTAAATCTTCTTGCAGAATACGTTGCAGTAACGTGCAAGACATTCCCAGTTAAGTGGAACTTTTCGTTGTTGAAGTAGTAGGCTGACCAGCAAAGTTCGTTGAAACAAGCCAAATCGAAACATTAGTTCGGACGGTTCTCGGTCTGCCAAAGCGTTGCTAATTTGTTGTTGAACCGGTTTAATTCAATTTAGAGACCATTAATTCTATGCACTTTTGTTTAGGACTTCTTTCGTCTTTAAAAATATTTCTGTAATTGCTGTGTACCATGATTGATCCATTGTATCCAAAGTAGAGCTCCATAATTTTTGCTCGCTACTTTTTCGTTGAGTGCACTATTTTTAGAGTGGACTGTTTCAAATTATTCGAGCAATATATCATGGAAATCAGGAGAATAGATACAGTATTTCAATAAATTTCAAAATCCTGCCATAATTGACAATTATCCCTATCTTTTTTCCTTATATAGTTTTTCATTATTAATTTTCTGAAAAGGGGTGTTCCGCGCTACTTGGTAGATTAAACAGTATATTTTTTGTGCTAACTTTACATTTGTTTTTTGAAACTCGTTCTAAAATAGTAATTTCTGTACTAAAGACTGTGACTTAAAACTTAAGTAATATTAAATGAGCAGCCTTAAGTGATGCCATGTCCTAATTTGAGTAATGTGTGTTTAATTTAGTGTTAACAGGATTCATCGCTTGGGAATTTTATAGAGGTGGAATGCTCGTGTGCTTCATGGGAGCTGCACTGTCTTACTTTCGCGTCTACCGGGTGCGCCAAAAAAACTGCACTTACCTATGAATAAAAATCTTGATCATTTGGCAACTCATCGCCTGCCTTGCTGCATATCATATGAAAGCATGTTAATTTGACGTGGAAGATAAAGTTTTGTTATTAATGTGTACTGTAAAATGGCTTCCTAGCAGAATAAACGAGTGGAGGTGTCTGCACTTCTTAATGCGGGAAACAAAGTGAGTGAGGTCGCACATCTGGTCGGAGTATCCCGTACAACCGTCTACGCGATTAAAATGGGCAAGGACATTTGTCTGACACCTTGAAGTTCTCATGAGCTGGTTTTGTGAGCGAACACAAGAGCTGGTCAATCTTAAACTACCTCTGATGTTTTTCCCGCGTCACAACGGAGGTCAGGTAACGAAAAGTGATCATATTTTCTTTCTTCACGGCTATCGGGAGCAGGTAGAATATTTTGAGCGTAAGTACATTTCTCCCCTTTAAAAGAAACCTTCCTGACGTGGATAAATTGTATCGACGTGTTTACTTCTTACGCATAAATGTAAATCCAATTTCCACATGCCTGAGCCTAATTTGTTTTCACACCGTGAAATTCCCTATTGAAAAAGGTTAAACGTGGCATTCATAATTTATTCCATATCTTAGGAATTTTGCTCAACTTCAATGATGGATTTGAGTTTTTCATCCATCACTTACCCATAAATTTAGATTATGACCCGTATGACATGCTTGGCAAGCTAATCTTATAAAACATTTCGTAGTTAATTAGATATTTTGAACAATACACTCTCAGTCTTAGTATCTTCTAGGAAAAGGACAAAAGGATAAATAATTTTTTCACATGACTGGCATATGGATGAACTTTTGTTTTTTCACGACAAACGACACTGTGTGTTCGTTGTTACGACCGTGATTTGTAAAAACTGGAAATTTTGCAGTAGAAAATTACCAGGAGTAAAACGATGTGGTAAAATGATAGCAGTTTCCTCTGAGGATTGCCGTGTACTGGAAAATCATGAGTGTACAGGGAAGAGGAAGTCAATATGAGCAATAGCGTTGTACTGGAGGAATAGTAATGTGATAAGAAGACAATGCAGTACTAGGAAGAAACTGTGTACTGAAAGCATAACAATGTACTGGGATGAGTCTGGTGTACTGCGAGGTTATAGCCTTACAGGACGAACACACACTGCAGTACGGTAGGAAGGAGTATATTTTTACGAACCATTGCTCTATTTCCAAGTGATTCAATGATTATGACAATGAAAGCTTCACTGACAGATGTTTATATACAACTGATAATGATAAAACAGAGTTTTACGCTCGATTTCCATACATACATGCATACAAAAATGAATAAATACATACACTCATATACGTACATACAAACATACATACACACATGTACGAACATGCATACAATGATACATACATACCTATATGTATG
>VCRD01005784.1:16775-26859 GCA_006783055.1 Trinorchestia longiramus
GAGGTCTGCGAGCACGCGGAGCTGTGCCGAGGTCTTGTGAAGTAGTGAGGGGGCGTTACTGGCACCAATCACACCAGTGCTACAGTTTTGGGGAATATTTAAATCAACTAATTCTATAGGTCGTATCATTTCTTTCAAAGTGAGAATTACGCAACACATTTACACGCAAAGATTGCTGCGTGTCAGATTTCATCGTGAGCTTACTCGCTCATAGAGGAACAAGTTATATTTGTGCATTTTACTGTTCGGTCGTGGAAACACGAGAAGGTGGTGGGCGAGCCCCGGGCGGCTCTGGTGCAGGGCTCTTGAAAGCTTTGCTGCTGCCGAGCTATTGATCGCGTGCTCCTCTCACTGCCACCGCCGCTTCTGCTGCTGCTGCTGTTTGCTCTACAGGAGCCGATGCTTGCCTTCTTGTGCCTCTGCACGTAGGCAGACGCTCGCCTCCAGTCAGCACTGTGTGGGTTGCTCTCATGGAATAATTTCCTTAGCTTATATACGTGTTGTGTCTTGCGATTTTGCTATAAGGGTGACGTATTTTCTGTGGTAGAAGTGAGCTCAGCTCAACGATTCAGCGTTCGATGGGAAGCTCGATACTGTGTTAGATGCCTCACAGCCTGCTGCTGTGCTGCTGGTCCTTCCGAAGAAAGAGAGGGGTTATTGGACTGGGACTTGTTCTTCAGGGTAGTTTGAGGACCTAGCGTCTCTAGGAATATAGTGTGCTTATAGTACACTTAGCTTAGGTACAGTCCGTGAGAGGTACACTGGAGAACGTGTGTCTGGTTCAACAGCTCTGCTTGTCAGTCTGTTGTGGGTTTCAAGCTTTGAGTTGATGAGGCCCTTCTATTTTTCTTTTCTTTTAAGTCAGCAATGAGTCTATACAGTGGCTACTCGATCTCGTAGCAGAATATTCACGATGATCAGTTGATGAGTGAGTGTGAGTCATGGTATTTCTCATGTCAGGCTGTCAGCTAGCACTAAATAGTTCCTGGCAGTGACCTTGCACACCTGCTGCCAGCAATGCTAGTGCTGGTACCAGATGGCAGGTGCACGTGCTACCAGCAGTGATAGCTCTCGTGATGGCAGGTGCACGTGCTGCCAGCAGTGTCAGCTCTCGTGATGGCAGGTGCACGTGCTGCCAGTAGTGTCAGCTCTCGTGATAGCAGGTGCACGTGCTGCCAGCAGTGTCAGCTCTCGTGATGGCAGGTGCACGTGCTACCAGCAGTGTCAGCTCTCGTGATGGCAGGTGCACGTGCTGCGAGCAGTGTCAGCTCTCGTGATAGCAGGTGCACGTGCTGCCAGCAGTGTCAGCTCTCATGATGGCTGCTATCACAAGCAGAGTTCCTCCCCTGCCCGCCACTGCTTTATTGATCACCGGTGGCCGTGCTGGCATGTGTTGCCTACACCACGTCGCCCTGCTGTTGCATGCTGGCACACATGCTGGCACACACTGACACATGCTGGCACACACTGACACATGCTGGCACACACTGACACATGCTGCCACACACTGGCACACAGTGACGTAACTTCCACTCACTGACGCAGACTGGCACGCACGCTGGCGCATACACTGCAACACACACTGCTTCACACAAACTGCACCGACATATTGACACACAGGACACGTACAACAGACTTACACTCGTGCTGCTGTGGGCTGCGTCGTGGCCGGGACTAGTTAATCTTCCAATATGTTCCCCTGCCACGAACGCGTATAACTGACAAGGATTTCCAACAATTACAAAAAAAATGGAAATTATTAAAGATAAAATACGTTCAAATTATGGAAACTTACAGTATTCACGCATCAAAGTTAGCCTCGAGAAGGCTTTCACAAGATAATGACTACTCAATACGTCGATGACTGTTGATGTGAACACAGAGAGCGTATGTGTTTGCTTGCCTTTGTTTTGCTCGCTTCACTCATTCTACTATTCACAACACGGGTGCTAGAATAACATGTGCATTTAGCAGGCATCTCATTGCAAAATTTTCATTGCATGCAGTGAAGTAGAACATGCAGTGCGATACTGCCAACTTTTACTGGGAATGTTGTTACTCAGTCAAAATGGTTCCATCAAATTCGTTGTGCAGGATTTCTAATTATATAAAATATTTTTGTGCTCACGCTGTTGAAGATTGTTTTCTTGGTGTCGTTCAAAGTGTACCACCACCAGACTGACGTGGACTAACGTGTGTGTTGGTGTTGTTCAAAGTGTACCACCACCAGACTGACGTGGACTAGCGTGTGTGTTGGTGTTGTTCAAAGTGTACCACCACCAGACTGACGTAGACTAACGTGTGTGTTGGTGTGCAGGCGGACGCCAGCGTGGAGATGGAGCAGCGCTTCTTCGCTCAGGCATCCTTGGAGTACGCGTTCTTGTTGCAGGAGGTGCAGGAACGCAAGAAGTTTGAATTTGTAGAGACCGTGAGTACCTGCAAATTAGTATCTACGAATT
Organism: Trinorchestia longiramus; assembly: GCA_006783055.1. Lineage (NCBI taxonomy): Eukaryota > Metazoa > Arthropoda > Malacostraca > Amphipoda > Talitridae > Trinorchestia > Trinorchestia longiramus. The sequence continues at coordinate 19,235 of VCRD01005784.1, forward strand.
AGTATTAACGAATTAGTACCTGCGAATTAGTACCTGCAAATTAGTACCCACCAAAGTGGATCACCGTCCTAATAGGCACATATTTTAGGGATCTATTTGTAACACTTCAAGTATCAGCAAACCAGTCGTATCTTCTCTGAGATATCCCACTCAGGGAGCAAGAATCCTTCCAAATTTAATTTTCAAAATGTTTTGTGTGAATTGATCCTTCGAGTGATTGCAGGATTTAACTGATGACAAGCGACACGTTCATTGACGATTATGTCCGTATTCGTGAACCTTACTCTTCAGAAATGTGTATGCTGATGTCAGTTACAGTGTCACAAGCAGAGCTTTAATTTCTTCGCAATAGATAGGCTGGGATTTCAAAGTTAGGCTCGATATTTTAACGTTAATATGGTGCTTAGTCTGATTTGACTACTGATAGACCATAAATACGATGGGAGTTAAAGCTGAGGTTCGGTAAGTTAACATTAATATGGGGCTTATTCTGAATTGACGTCTGATTGACCATAAATAGGATGGGCGTTAAAGTTAAGACTCGGTAAGTTAACAATACGATAGTGCGTAGAGTGATGGAAGTTGACTGAAAGCTTCTCGCCTTTGTGATGCTAACTTTGCGTTTGGTGTGCGTGCAGTTGCTGAGCTACATGTACAGCTGGCTTACCTTCTACCACCAAGGACACGAAGTGTTCAATGACTGCAGCCCTTACCTCAAAGATCTGCAAGTGCGACTCCAACGGGTTAGTGGTGTAGTTGTTATTTTGGTGTAGTCACAGGTCTCAAGTGTACGTCATTTTCCTGCCTCTCAGTTGTAGAGGAACGCATCAAAGCATTACTGAATTTTCATTCGGTGCGATGTCGAGCAAGACTCGTACAAGACATGCCATGTTTACCATGACGTCATAGCAGCTGATATCTTCTACCTGCTCTGGGAGAATTTAATGTTGAAGAGTGACGTTTTCTGCTCATTGGTTTTTTCATATAATTGTATTGCAAATGTATGATTTGTATTGTCTCAAACTTGGTCATGACGCTCTACGGAGTGATCCGTGAGTCGCTTGTTAATATCAGAATGTGGCGTACAATTCTAGTAAAGCGATGTTTTGCTACGTTCGGTTTCATGCTCTGTCCAGGAATGTGTGTTCTGTACTGCACTTTACTCGTATTGGAAACGAGGATTAACATTCATTCATTAACGTAGAGGAAACAAGGATTCACATTCATTCATTAACGTAGTGGAAACAAGGATTTACATTCGTTCATTAACGTAGAGGAAACAAGGATTCACATTCATTCATTACAATAAAATACATAAATGACAACGCCAAGGGAGTTGAGTTAGAGTTGACTAAGTGTTGTATTGTTGACAGACTCGAGAGAACTTCATGTCTACTCGTCAGGAGGCTGTGCAGCTCAAGAACAAAATGCTTGAGGTGAGACACGTCCTGCTTCTTATACTCCCATCATTTATTCTTCTTCTCACTCTCATGTCCAGTCTTATTTATTCATTCACTATCCCGCCTTCCTCGTTTTTTTATTTTCTTTTCTTCGTCTAATCTCATTTCCCTCCATAATATTTTTACTCTTCATTTCACTGTTCCTCTCTTGCTCAACTTGTATTCCCCACTTCTTTTTTCAATTGCAATTGAAATTCCTGGCGTCACTCGAACTAAAGTCTAAATTACATTTAAGAGTATACTCGAACAATAATTTTAGTTGGCCTCATCATTAGGTCTTGGCTATTATATTTTCTATTATATTTTATTATATTTATTATTAAACTATTATATTTTCTTGTAGAAATCGAAAGCAAATTACTACCACAGCTAGTCTCCATAGTTAGTGAATGTGAAGACTTACTGTTTAGAAAAGCTACTGCAGGTGACAGAATCTGTTTTTGGGTGAAAACGACTTGTAGAATTAAGTCTGCAATAACGATGAATTTAGTGTGTATTAGCAATGAATTTGGTCTGCATTAGCAATGAATTTAGTGTGTATTAGCAATGAATTTAGTCTGCATTAGCAATGAATTTAGTGTGCATTAGCAATGAATTTGGTCTGCATTAGCAATGAATTTAGTGTGTATTAGCAATGAATTTAGTCTGCATTAACAATGAATTTAGTCTGCATTAGCAATGAATTTAGTGTGCATTAGCAATGAATTTAGTGTGTATTAGCAATGAATTTAGTGTGTATTAGCAATGAATTTAGTGTGTATTAGCAGTGAATTTAGTATGCATTAGCAATGAATTTAGTGTGCATCAGCAACGAATTTAGTGTGCTTTTACAACGTGGCTTCCACTGCGACATCTGATGCACAATACGCATTATAGACCACCGGTAGCGATAGAATTAATCGTGCGTAGACCGTGAATCTACCGAAATGTAAGCAGTTCTAGTGCACAGGTTGCAGGTTTGATGCATAGGCGGAAGAAGGATCTTGTTTAAGGTTACGCTTAAATAAAGTGATCATCACTGTCCCTGTAACTTATGACTCCCTCTTTTTTTCAGAAGAATTCTGACTCAGGAAGTATGGACAAAATGTATACGCGCCAAGGCTATTTATTTCTCATGGAAAAGAGTAAGTCCTGTGGAAAATAGTAAGTCCCTACCGTGTGCCTCTACTTAGAGCTTGTTCATGTTTGCTTGGATGAATGAGTTGATCTTGAGTAGGTCTGTTTTGATTCAGTGTGCTTGTTAGGATGAAGGTGTTCTGGTGTAGTTATTTAATCGACCCATAGTTCAGCTAGACATTTTCCTCAAAGTATCTAAATTAGTGCATTGCTTGAATCTTATTTTTTCTCCTAGTCGTTCACATCGCCGTCTGTACATTCTAAATCCACGGAACTTTTGAAGGTAGACGGAAACAAGCGTGTACGCGAAGTTATTTGGAGTACTTACGTATGTGTGATCAAACTTAACCAGGAGACTTAGCTAAAGTGAATCCTATACATTGTCACTTGACACTGTTTGCGCTGCTAGTGTTCTTTTTGACGATGGGACTGCAGCTTGCCTCACACAAGCAAGTGTTGCCTACTTATAGTCATGTTGTATCCTTGCAGAGGCCTTCGGTACGACCTGGACCAAACATTACTGCCAGTACCAGAAGGAGACTCGTATCTTCACCATGATTCCCTACAACCAAGTACAACAGAAAATCGTGAGTTGTGCTACCACTACCGATACTACCCCTACTACTGGTGCTGCTGGTGGTGGCATATATTTGTGCCGTGTTAACTGAATCAAGCGTCCCTCACCCTCCTCCTTGTTACCCCCTCGGCTGTTAGATTGTGCAGGCTCTCTTCTTCTCCTACCACTCCTTCTTCTCCTCCTGCTCCTGCTGCTGCCGGCCACGAGGTGTGTTGTACTTTCTTTCTATGCTTGCGTGGTCTGCTCTTTTTGGATCTTCGTCACCGACACTGCAATTTCCATTTATTTCCTTTGCTCTAATTCATAGTGTTATCTGCACTGACACTGCACTGCCCAGTTATTTCCTTCAATTCAATACTTCTTGTAATCTACACCGCCACTGCACTGCAGAGTTTCATCCTTTGAATGCACCTTGGACAGTGTTGACTACCGTCACTGCACTGCAGTAGCTGCAAGCGTTCCTTGACATCCACCTCTGGTATCTTATCATCTTTTGTGTAGCGCCCGTGTGCAAGAGACTCCTGGTGCACTTCTGAGCTCCTGCACCTCCTGCACCTTTTCGTCCCATGCAGGAAGTTTTACCTCGCATGACGTTTCGTCTCCGCCTGCTTGAGCTGAATAGAAAACACATCAGATTTCCCTGTGTTCACATCTGTGTAATTTTCGTTTTTGTTCTTTCGTTAACCTCCAGCTACAAATAAAGTTAAAAGCTTGTTTTTAGAACTATGCAAATCTTATCAGTGATTGGTTAATGTGAGGAGGATCTTATGTCACCGACTTTGTTTTCGGAGTCAACACTGAGCGTCCTTACGTCACCTTTGTTGCTCCCTTAGTGATGTCACACGTTTGTATTTCGGTACCTGTGACTTCTTTTCAAGTATAATTGCAACCATTGAATGTTTCACTTCATAATGGTGAGAAAATTACATAAATCTCATATGGCTGCTCTCATCTGTGTTATCATTTTTGCTGTTTAAATCACTAATTGGAATCGGTTCCTCGGTGGCGAGTCTCAGCTGTTCAGTATCTGGCAAGACTAGAGAGTGTAAGTTAATGGATCACTAACAAGACTACAGTTAGCGTGAGTTAAGAAACAATGCTTACTTTTCTCGGAACCGAGAAATAATTACCGGTTATCCGTTTAGTAAGCAAGTTTGTCGCACCTGTGCTGAATTAGGGCAACTTTTGTTATATGTCTTCCTCTATTTACGATGTAAACGCCAGCATTGTATCTTGTGGTGATATCACTGTGTTTAACCTTGTATTAATTATCTCGCTTTACCTTGTATTAATTATCTCGCTTTACCTTCTATTCATTTTCTCAACTATAGCTGATCGCCTCTTTCCCTGACTTGGAAATGCGTGCGTAGTGTGGTTGAACTCTTCAGTTATTTGCACTCTTTTTAGTAATGCAAGCACTGCAGCCGCTCTTGCTACCTACCTTGATATTAGGCAGACTTGTTTTGGCTGGCGTTCTGAGCAGTGAGTTTCATAAGCACATCAAGCCAATATTAATTTGGTAGCGATTTGTGCGTTTAAAGCAACCCTTTGTTTAAGGGTAAATTTTGTGTGCTCAAATGATCTCTTAAACTTCGCCATTTAGTAACTTTACTTCAAAGCATTAGCGAACACATTATTCTATTTGAAACACGTATTTTTTGTACATGAAATGCGGTGGCATAAGTTAATCGTGAACACCTCCGCTGATACAATAACTAACAATATTTGCCTCACTTTGAACACCAGACGTCGACGGAGACCCTCATACTGAAGACGTGCGTGCGTCGTATGTCAGAGAGCATCGACAAGCGCTTCTGCTTTGACCTGACGGCGCAGGACCGAGACAAGGAGGGTATCGTGTACACGCTGCAGGCGCTCTGTGACGAGGACCGAAAGCTTTGGATGGATGCCATGGACGGCAAGGAACCCGTGAGTATTACCCTCATATCTTCCATTGTCATTACTTAACCTTTTAACGACCAAATTATTTTCAGACGAATCAAAATGTTGCGTAAATTACCACTCATCTTTACTCATTTTTATGTAATTTTACTGTAATTTTGAATGAAACATCTAGAATGTGACACTTAAGGGAATGATTATCTCTAGGCACATATGTTCCCATTTGGCATTAATGGGTTAACCCGTAGTATCTTCTGTGATCAAGTACTTGTGTGCTCCTTCACAACCACACTAGAGACCGGGGGTGTGTAGTGATCATTTAGATTGGTGGAGGATCTATTTCATTATTGGTATTAAGCTGAGAGTTGGAAGTTATCGGGTGGTGAAAGTTCAACATCAGTCAGGTGGAAGAAAGGACTAATATATTCTGTGCAGTACTCCATATTCTGTGTGGTATTGTGAGGACGAAGGGCGTGTTATTTTCTTCGTGGACGGTAACTAAGTTATAAGTCTCTTTACAATTTAAAAACTTATTACGAAGACAATTGTGAGATATTTTAATCAGATGTGTTCTATTGTACTGAGTGGTTATTGAAGTTTGTGATCAAATTGCATTCGTGTGTTTCAGAACGCAATTGCTTTCAAATACTCGTATCCTGAGTGCTGGTTTCAGTGTGTGTGCTTGACTTGATATACTGATGTATCTATTTTGCCAGCTTTAAAATTTTTACTATTCCAGTTCTACGTTAGTCTTGGTTGCACAGAGCGGGTCTTGGGTCATCGCTGTATTTTTGAGGAACACATTAGGCTGTTTCTGCGACTGCAGTCATGTTCATAATCAAAGTCTCGTGCATTCAAAAAAATTTTCCCCATTTATTATTTAATCACTTTGATTGTTGGATCTCAGAGGCTGTTGTTATCCTTGCACTTCTTTGCGTTTATGACTTGTTTCATCTTATTTAAACTCGGAGGCTGTTATTCGTACATTAGTGTTCTCAAATGTTGCCTCTGAACCGTATACCATGCCAGCTTTTACTCCCATTTGGTAACGTTCTCCATAACTGACCTACATCTGCACTCAATTCGTTGTTATGTCGCACCTGATATTGCACAAACAAGAGGTTGTAGCAGTCGACTTACTCTCACTGAGAAGTAACAAGCATCTCTTCTATTGAGTTATTGTAGTGTTTACTGTTGTTCTGTGTACAGCTCCTGACACAACTGTACGGAGGCCAGGGAGGCAGTGGAGCGCGTGTAGGAAACGCACAGGACCAGACGGAGCTGGACGCTTTCGGCCTCAACTTCATCTTGCGCGCCATTGACGCCCTAGAAGCCAGAGGTTCGTCCCTTAACCTCGCTGCCCACTTACGTTCATTTCCCTACGTTACATCTTATTACGTTAAATTTTCCGTAATTTAATCACAGAAATTTGGGGTGGGCAGAGCTTGAGTCGCTGGCATGCCGTGTTCTGAGTTGATCTTAGTACCCAAGTCCCTAGCCTGTCGACTGACCATTAATCTTAATTGTAGGTGTGGAAGTCCACGGAAGTTGAAATTTGATATCATGAATGTGAGGTGTGAATTTGCCATTGTTGTTGTTTTGAAGACATGTCTTCAGTTTTTGCGGTAGTTCTACAGCTTTAGATGTCAAGTATGTTATTTATTGTACATTTTTCATTATTTTATCCGGTTTTCCGTGTTTTTTTTTATTAACTAAGCAGCTATGACAGGATGTTGTAGGGTGTACTATCATAGTTAAAAAACAGAAACGTGTTAACTTAAAGATAGCGAGACAAATTTCTGTGGTAAATTTTGTTGTTTAAGGAATGTAATATTTGTACCTTTTGTGAAAAAAGCGATATTGTGAGTGTTACAAAAACAGGGCAATGAACTAACGGATTTGTTTTATATAATGCCTTCAGTAAGTTTTACAGTTTTGGATTTCCTATTTCACTTATCCAACACATTTTTACGTATCAAGTGGGACACATTCTGTGTTCTAATTTCTGTGAGGTCACTGAATCGGTAACATCCACGCACAGCGTTCTGCTTTCCACTGTTACATCGACATTCTATTTAGTACAGAGTTTGAGTGCTATGACTTTGATATTTCACTGCGACACCCTGCCTAGAAACCTTGACACAGATTTCTATGATGAAGCTTTAGGAGAAGCACCGACTTTCAACATTTGAGTTTAATCCGTTTAGCACTAAGTGTGCGTGCATGATTGCAGGATTGGAAGACCAAGGCCTGTACCGACTGGTGGGCGTGTCCAGCAAGGTATCCAAGCTACTGGCGCAAGGCCTAGACCCGCAGCGCTACCCCAAGCTCAGCCTTATGAACCCTGCTGAGTGGGAGACAAAGACCATCACGTCGGCTGTGAAGCAGTACTTCCGCAACCTGCCTGAACCTCTCATGACCTACGCCTTGCACTCGGAGTTCATCACTGCTGCTAGTGAGTCCTCCTTGCGTGTTGCTCTGTGCGTGTCTCATATGTGCGTGTCTCATATGTGCGTGTGTGCGCGCGTGTCTCGTGCGTGCGTGTGTCTCGTATGTGCGTGCGTGTGTCT
>VCRD01005785.1:2273-21572 GCA_006783055.1 Trinorchestia longiramus
CTTGAAGAGATATGATACATATATTGATAACGATTATGATACAAAGGCTGTTAGAACGATGTCAAGGTTTTGGAATAGCGCCTCGATTGCCATGCTTTAGTATTTTAGAAACTTAGGAAAATCATTGAAGAATAAGAATTATCGAAGCCACACCTAAAACATCAGGTATTGAATGTGAATTTGAGAAGTAAAATGTGAAAAAAGTGAAGAACAAAAATAGATGGCTACTGATAAACGATATTATAGGCAAATGCTAAAAACTGAAGTCCTGAAACTGAAATTCATATTTTCACCAATTTATTTCTTCATCATGAAACTTTTTATTCTTCAACTCCAGCAAAAAACAATTTGCATTATCTTCGTCAGTTGTGATAATTTTGGAAAATTGGTGGCTTGGAAAATAATTAAAATTCAATTTTGAAGGTGTACGAAAACATACTCCGCCCTTCTTCCTCTTCTTCTCCTCTTCCTTCTTTTGTGTGTGTCAAAGAACACCGCATACAAAAGGTTTTAACTTTCTCACCGATTATTCATCTCCATCCATCCTTTCCTGTACTTACCCACGGACAGAAAGTAAGAAGCAGATTTGATTTAATTTGTTGCAGTTTGTTTCTTCCTCTACCGGACCGAGATCCTAAAGGTCGTCTGACTGTGATCATCCGCACTGGAGGTTTTGACGCACAGACGACGCACATAGAACAAGTGTTCAGAGCCACCAATATGATTTCTGATATCATGTGTGACGAGGAAGAAGACGTATCCGTTACTGGCCTCAATCAGATCCTTGACATGGCCGGGTCTACCATGTCTCACACGCTGCAGATGACACCAGCCATCGTTAAAAAGGCGATGACAGTTTGGCAGGTCAGAATAAGCTACACAAACCATTTGGTTTTAAGACCTGTCGATGCACTAAAGCCCATCTACCTTTTACTGTTTAGAACACGTTTTCGGTGGATCTATGTACAATTCGGAGATCTGCGTACAAATTTGAATTCAGTTTAGCTGTTGAAGAAGCAACGTTTCTGTCATGGAAATCTGATTTTACTTTTCAAAAAAGTTAATCAGACATTTCCTGCATCAAGGAAGCTTGGTTTGTATCGTATGATGTGGAGCCGAGTATTTATTCAAAGACACTTGATTATGGTTCGCATCGCAAATAAGTTTTTGCATAGTTTTCGCATTCAGAGAGGTAAGTATGTCTAGAATAGTGTCCGCTCTTTTAAAGGTTTATTAAAATGGTTTTCTTTCAACGTACACTCTTCAAGTTAGTCGTCTTTTGGGCATGAAGGCTTCTTCAACTCTTGGGGTCAGAATAATTTGCTTCTCAGTCATGCCGTTACTCTTCAGTACATTTTATCTTCAAATGTATTTGTCTCCCACCGTAAAATCAATACTGCTTGAAGTTGATCGTTCGTTTATTTTCGGTCCATAGCATTCTTTTCTTTTCACTTATTCTTTTTCTGTTTTGTAAGCCTTTTGATCTTTCTAAAATGCCTACTCCCACTGTTGACGCACCATAACGGTGGAAATTACAGGACTGTGATTGCATTCTGTTCAACTTAATATGCAAAAATGCACCAACTGGTCGTACAGTGACAGATGTGTACATATAATTGTAAAGGTATGAAATCACCAGCTTGGTCGACTGGTGAGTGAATCTGCTTGCGAGCGGGAAGACCCGGGTTCGAATCCCGCTGCCGACTTGGTTGACGCGGCTAGAAATACGGCATGGGACTTGAGTAAAACAACCGAATAATTATCGAAGTAATTATCCGACCCAAGAATGGGCCATAAGGTTCGTTCCTATAGCCTCATTCTATTCTAAATATACTGTACGAGAAGAATTCACAGGCATTTTTTCCTTGATCTCAGAAGTTGCTGTTTCATGAAAAGGAGATACAGAATGGAAAGCTGCGATTCCTGGTTAAAATTTATCTTACCAAAATAAAATTAAAGTGTTAGACCCGAAGCGTTAAACCTACTTTGTAGGTAAAAAATGGCAAAGCAGGGAGAATCAGAGAGAAAACCTTTGTAGGGATTTTACTTAAAAGTATTTGAAGTACATATATATGTAGCAATATATAAATCAGATTAATGTATAGCAATATATACTTAAGAGTATTTGAAGTATAGGGCTGATAGGTGAAGGTTCCAGTCCGGTTTTCCAATGCTTAAAATTAATACATCTCAGCGCATTAACTTTGTTTCAGAACTGCTTCCTTGTCCATCAGAAATACGAATACTTTTTTTGTAGAAAATGGAAGCCACTGTGGTTACTAATGCATCTACCTTATAACTCAAAATAACAGATTTTATTCAAAAAAATAAATTTAATTTTAAGTTTTGAACATAGACTTCCGTCAATGCGGCCTTGCAGACCTGGGAAAAGCATTCATTAAAGTTTGTAAGAATATTGGTTTCCTGTTTAATTATCTGTCGCTTGTATGCCACGATGAAGTACGTGTATAAACTCATGAACAATGTTTACGTGGATAATTTTCATTTTACAATACTAGGACGTGACCTCAGATGATTGCTGTTATGCACTGCTGAGCATTGCGCTTAGAAGTAGTTTCTCTACACACGGTGTCCAGAAAGTTACTCTATACTTGAATTTTTATTGACAGAAATGTTTCTATGAAAAATACAGGAGGTAAATATGAACGGTAATTATAAACGTTTAAAAACGTTCCTGCAGGCTTGAATCTTTGTTACTTGTTTGACACGGCTGTCAGTTATTCGTTTCTTCTTAATAGACTGAACGATGTTCTTCTACGTTGTGTTTATTTTGGGCTTCGAAAACTAGTCCATGTAGCCCCTTGAACGATATTGGAAACATGCGCAGCAACTTTGTGGACCACCCATGGTTTATCTAAACTCCCAATGTATGTAGCATGTTCAAGCTGTGTTAAATTACAGTGAGAATGTAATTGTGATGCCCTGCTCTCTCATTTTAAAGACACTAAGAATTTGACAATTTAATTAGATTTGCTAAGAAAATGAACATAAACTTGGCTTAATGTATTTTATATGCCAAACCATTGTCTATTTTTAAATTTAAAATGGAGTTTTATTATCAGGGAGATTATATTCTTCGGAGACACTCATCTTTAGTGCATCTAGAAGATTTATTACTTCTCGGGTGCATGTTAGATTCGATTCTTAACATAAACGTTGAGGAGTTAGTATGCTTACAGTATTTATGGAAATCCTAGGTACTAAACGCTCGTCGTCCTTATGGGTATGATAATTTTTCTACCCACTGCAGAGCCAGCGACGTTTGTTGCAATTAGTTTGTTACGGTTTAGTTTTGAAGTTACGACGAATTTTATTTCTATTATCCTCTTTTTTTCCGACTGGTTGTCGTGCGCAAGAAGCTTCGCAGTTACATTTATCGACTTCAATCTTTAATATTCCTAGCATTAACCCTCTACCGCCGTATGGCACTCACGGGGAACATCAGAAAAAATGCTAATTATGTTAAAATTATATTATATGTGAGCAATATGAGGTTGCTACTAGGTTTAAACGCGGCGGCATCATACAGCGTCGTTATTTTGGCTGCCTGGCTCTCAGCGTGCTTCATTGCATCAGTGTACAGACGGTCTTTGTGAGCTTAAACGTAGAAACTAGAAAAATAAATTCGTCGCTAAAGGGTTAAAGTATTTCCTAATTTTCATTAACACTAGACGAATAATCCAGGCCAAAATCAACTCATGATTTCAAGATACAACTTTATTTTGAAGTGATCAGCTTCTCATACTTATTTAACACGTTGACTACGAAGTGATACGTATTTGGACCACTTAGGTTAGGTTCTGTAATTTTTTCAGATCCTTTTAGTGACTATGCGTACAAAGTGAAGATTTACACCTGTCAGGCAATCGGAGGCAGCGTGTTAACCTTATTTCAGATTTCATGCCACAAAAACCTAAACTTTCATCGCTTTATGAATATTTTAAATTCTGCTTTAAGGCTGTTAGTTTGAAAGACTACGCGGCGTCGTATCACACAATCCTACACAATCTGTTCTGCTTTGCACGAGTGGAACGCAAGTTACGCCCGACAAATTTCAGACATAATTTATATCATTATTCAGTTTTGTTGAGCTATAGGAAGTAGGCACATTTCATTCATTTTTGTTACCTCGTCACACAAGCGACTGACTAACTTCGGTGTGGCTGTCGAAATTTTTTTTTTGAAAGAAGTCAATTTCATCGTGAAGTCCAGTGCTGATTTGGAGTTTACTTTTTAGTTGTGGTGTTGCCAATACTTCATGCGAATTATATTCTTCCAATAACAAGGTTTGGGTTCAGCTGTCATTGATTGATCAAGATGTAATTGACAATACTGTAAGTTACATTTTTTAATTGAAGAGTTGTGGGTTTTTCTAGTCTTTTTTTGTGTACTTCTGTATCGTTTAACTTTGCAATGTGTGTGTGTGTGTGTGTGGTTGCTTTCTTTGATTAGGAATGGATTACAAGAAAACTTTAGTTTCGTGAGTTGTTTTAAGCATTTGCGTTTTTTGGTCAAATTACGTCATTGGCTTTCGGTATCTCTATTCAGTCGTTTTGCGTTGTGTGCTGTAAAGAATTATATTTTAAACTGTGACGCATTGTTCAGTCTTCAGCTCAAGTTATGCATTCATTACTGAGTAAAATTTGACTAAATGTTATTAGATAAGTTAGGTGGAGATGGTCTATTTTTGAGTTTTAACACGTTTGTTGCAACTGCCTAGCTGGTGCAAATCTTTACTTTGTACATACAGTCACTAGAAAGTTTTGAAAAAATTACAGAACCTAACCTGAGTGACCCACCGATGGGTCGCATCGCAACAAACGTGTTAATATACCAATATTCATTCTTTCATTATGTGTACACGAATCTAATTTTTTTTGCAAAAATGGAATGTTTTACATTTTGCCATTCTATATATATTGCTAAAAAATTATTTTTCAACCACGAGTTAAGCGAACGACATCAACCCGACCTGATGCTTGTAATATCAGTGATCATCTATAAATAACATGGAACTTAAATAAAACAGATATATAAATTATTCTGCTACACGAACTTCATGTACTTCTGATGTACTTGTTAGAATGTTCCCATTGACCAGAATCTTCCACGAATATCGAAGAGCTTTGGGCAATCATAGAAATGAAAGCCAGTTGAAGTGAGAGGAACATATTGTACATTGCATTGAAGGTTTAACACGTTGACTCCGAAGTGGTACGTATGTGTACCACTTAGGTTAGGTTCTGTAATTTTTCCAGATCCTTCTAGTGACTATGCGTACAAAGTGAAGATTTACACCAGTCAGGGAATCGGAGGCAACGTGTTAACCTTTCGAACGTCGTTCACGGTTTGATTATTGGAAGGTAATGAGACAATTGAAACATCGCATTGGCTGAAGTTGGTTCTTAGTTCGACTGGCTACTATTGACGATCGGGATTGCTTCATCAGGCTTGATGTTTCGAGACAGCGCACTGTCTCGCAGAACTCCTTCCTTAGCTCAGGGTATGCAATAACATATAGTAACCTCGCTGCAACTATTTATCGCATTTTAACAGCTATACCTCTAAATGTGGGTCTATTATAGACCATTATTTCTAGTTTATTGAGCATAATTTTAATATTTATCTTTTTTGTGATGTTAGTCGGCTTAACGGACACTCCACTTAGCGCACTAGCATTTGTGAAGTTCTGTTCATGTCAACATCGTTTTCAAGCTTGCCATCGAAACCGCTGCGGTTATTAGCAGCGTTTCTGCGTCAACAGTTAGTCATAATAAGATGAATAGTAGACCCATACCTGAAAATTCGTGTTTTTTTACTGAATTATTTCCTTTGATTTGCCAGTGGATTTGGGCTTTGCAAAGGAGTTTCCACGTGGAAAGATGTGTTTTTGGGATCCACAATACAATGCTTACAATGCATGTATACCCTCCTGAATTTCCTCCTATCTAAATCCATAAGAGCGTTTGCTTCAGTCTTTCGTTTGCTTCAGTCTTACTCTCGCTGCATTAGTCTTTCTTGTATCATGAATGGTCGTGGAGCACGCATTGTTGATGGTTTCTTTACCTATGCACTTACTTTGTGAAGTTCATTTTAGTTGCTTGAACCACTTCTACGGTTCAGAAACTACTATGTAGCAATTTCGCTTGATTTGTTGTTGAAAAAAGTGTGCTGTGGGGCAATCATTGGCTGTTCTTAGACAAGTTACGGTGCTTTATTCACGTAGAAGATTTTCCGAGGTTAACTTTTTTCTTCGTATACCCTGCTGTATGTATAATTTAAAACACTCATTGTGGGTCAGTTTCCATTGTGAGCAGCTGACTATCGTACTGATTTTACGGGTTGTGATACTTATTTTCCCCAAAAAGTAAATTTTAAAGTTGTAGCTAAATGCATCTCCAGTTGAGTCGAATCAGACGCATCTAATAATACTGGTAGTTATGATTGAATTTATATTAAAATATACAGGAACTTATTGAGAAATCTTAACAGAAGATCAATTGGAAAACAATGATGACAAACTAGAAATAGTACGAGATATAAGACCTCAAGAAAAGTTGAAAACTAAGAGCTATGGGCTTAAGCAAATCCATTTTCAATACCCTTCCAGCTTGACTTTGCCTTTGGAAGGCCACGATTCTCGAGGTCGTAAAGTGATCATTGTACGATCTACGGGCTATGACCCCAACAAATTCTCCATCGACGAAGTGATGCGTTCATCTGACTTCATCGGCTCAGTCATGGCGGAAGAGGAAGAACAATGGAGTGTCACTGGCGTGGTTCAAGTTGTCGACATCGGTGGGGCGGTGGCAGCGCATGCGATGCAGCTCACCCCTGCGTTTGTCAAGAAGGCTATGACTATCTGGCAGGTCCGCCTTTATTCGAGAAACATGTGTACTCAGCCTTGTGGCGAGTTATCTAACAAGTTCATTTTAACACGTTGCCTCCGATTGCCTGACTGGTGTAAATCTTCACTTTGTACGCATAGTCACTAGAAGGATCTGAAAAAATTACAGAACCTAACCTAAGTGGTACACATACGTACCACTTCGGAGTCAACGTGTTAACTGGAACTGTGATGCCCTTGTAAGCTTCTGACGTGTTGCCTGCTGGGTCACCTGAATATTTTGGCAAGTTAAAGTTCAGAGGTTGTTGGTGTATGTTCTGACATGGTCACTTGAATTTCGATAAAGATACGTGCGCTGGTTTTTGGTGGATGGTCTGACATGTTCACTTGAATTTGGACAAGGAAGAACTCCTTCTCCTCTAGAACTTGTAAAAGGATGCGTGCACTATTTTTTTGAAAGGTTGCTTGGTAGTTCCGCTTCAACTCGGATGAAATTGCATAAACAGGTTTCTTCTTTCATTGACGTTCTCTTGGATGGTATTCGATGACTTGAATCAACAGCTACGTCGTCCTAAATTTTCAGAGGCAGTCTGACATACTCATTATTGGATAGTTATCCGTGTTTTCAACTCTCCTTTGATTCTGTGATTTTTAGGCCGTGAGTAAAAAATATATTTTCAGGAAAAATGAACTTTGATGAATTTGTAATTTGAAAAAAGCTGAGAAAATAAAATGAAATTACAATAATTGAAGAGCGGTAAATATGGGTTCAGCGCGAGTTTCTGAGCTACCTGAGTCTGTCACATTAATTAATTAATTTGTTGTATACATTTTTTTGCGTTTTCAATATGATCGAAAAATAATTTTATTAATTTGAAATGTTACCTTCTTGATTACTGTCCTCATTTTTCCCCGTTCTTTACTCGATGTATCGTCTATATCTGAGTCACTTATACCCAGAGCTTCATGCTACATGGAAATTATTTTAGATGCGTTACAGTTGTTTCCGTGGGCGACGTTTATAGTGACCATTGAGTTATGACTTTTTGTTACTAACGTATTTAGTTCGCCTTTGGTATTCGCTGATCTTTGTTTAAAGAGTGCAACGTTAATAAATTGCCGCTCTATACGGATTAAACAAAAGGAGCTTTAGCGTTTGAACTTTGATAATGGCTTTTCGATGGTTTTCGTTTGACCTGTGATCAGTTTAGTTGTGCGTACAAATTTGATGTTCATGTTGGATGTGCCTCATGGTCAAGCATGCTTTTCTTGTAGTTTTTCTGTACTTGCACGTTATATTTTTTTTCGTTCTCGTTTCTAGGAATGTGCGAATATTTCTAGAGAAATGTACTCAATTTTTGAAAGTAGCTTAGAAAGCATTTCTTTTAGTCATTGCTGAAATGCCAAGTGCAAATTGATTCTTAAATTCTTAAATGCGTCTTCAATGACGTTTTAGTGCTTTTCAATTTAAATTCACATTACTTTGCGACACCTGTTAGGGAGTCTCGTTGAAACTCAATTCACGAGGAGCGTTTGTTTTTTTTGATGCTCGTGGTTCTCTTCTGTTCAGAGTATTCGTGCCCCTCCCAGAGAAGACATCTGATGGAGTGACTCTTCTTTTAGGAAGGTTTGGTATCTACGATCCGCATCGCTTTCCTATGGCTGATATCATGCGACTTGCCACCACAATTTGCGATATCCTTGCAGAAGAAGACGAAACAGTTACCATCAAAGGAATAATGCTGATTAACGATACAGCCCACTCAACGCTTGCCCATATGGCAACATTCACGCCTACTGTCGCTAAGAAGTCTGCTGTCTTCTTACAGGTACTGAACATATTCAGAAGTCAGGACGTACATTTCTTTGTCGTATATTGTTTGTACTCCATTTCGAGACATTATACTGAATGAAGTAAATATTCTGACGACATATAAGCACTTGAAAACTCGCGTATGTGGATTCAACATGCTTTAGTAAATTCGTAACTCCTCGTTATTTTATTAAAAAACTGTTCTGTTCAGTTTTTGTTTTCGCCTACATACTTCCACATCTTCCGGATGGAAGCGTTGTTGTTCATTGCATCGAAAGCAGATTTTGTTTTTAGTTAGAAGCACACCGTGATATTTTAATAGGCAGTTTTAGTTAGAAAACAGGTGGTGAAATAGATTTTGAACTCGTTTGCGTGGAACAATTTTCTTGTGGTGTGGTATCTTGGTCTTGCAAGAAGTCTGAGTTTTACAGTCTTACGTGTTATAACGTGCCAAATTCCATGAGGCTGTTGTGCTTTTTTCGTTGTTGTTGTTGTTGCTCCTGTTGGAAGCGAGTTGGCTGGCATTTTTTTGAGAAGAATTTATTTTAGAAGTTTTTTCATTCTTACCTGTCCGTAAATTTGGTTCGAATTGTTTCAGGTGTTATGTTTAAAAAATTTTGTTATGGGACGATCATGTGGAAGGGTCTTGAGTTTGTTGTGTAGTTTGATAAAGTCTCATCCTACGGATCATAAATAATTTTTGCATGCGAGCGAACAGAAACTGTAAATGCACTTAGAATTGGGTAGCGGTCGCCTCAGCAATCTGTCCAACGCCTAAAACGAAAGTGTTTACGATACCTTGAATAGGCTGAACAAAGCATTTGATCTACTCGCATGCATTAAATTGAGTTTGGTATCATATGCACCATTTTTAAGTCTCATAAACGGACGAAATAACTTTAAAGTAATATCGAAAGGCAAGCAAACTCTTCTGTGCCATGTGTTTAATTCGTCTTTCCGAGAACGACTTGGGAAATTTAAGTGAAATTTTAGTACTCAAAACAGTTTGTTCGTTAGGAAAGTTTGATTGTGTCAACAATTCTAACTTGACTGTTGTTGACATACCAGTACCCTAGTTCCTACCATGCCTGGTACCGTCGCTCCGAACGGTGCTCGGATTATTATTGGGCGACCTGGTCTTAGAGATCCAAGCTCGACCACAGTCGGGGACTTGGCCCGTACTGTGTACTCGGTTCTGGATGTAGTTCTGGAGGAGGATGAACAGCTTGGAATAGTTGGTGTGAACATGGTTATCGACACGCAAGGCCTGTCCTTTGCACATGTCACTCAAATGACAGCTCCAGTGATAAAAAAGCTCTTCACCATCATCCAGGTAATATATGTTTTAAAACGTGTGTCGTAGCTCAAAGAGGCCGTCATGTGATCCGAAAATGGTAAGTTGACGTACAAACTCTAAACAATAGGAGTGTGTGATTAGTTGGATTATAAGAGTTTTTGACTAGGTTTTTTTCTCTCGAAATTTTCGTTTAATTTTCTTCGTGAATTATGACCTCTGTATTACATTAAAGTTCCATACAAAAGAGGTTTCGAATTAGCCCATCAACCCAAGTTTAAAAATTGTTTGATAATGATACAAGACCTTGTGATTTTCAAATCATCCAATGAACATAGACTTAAAATTTTCAGAGGCTAAGAGATTCTTCAGTATGAGTTTTAAACTGTCCTAATGTAAGTTTTTGCGTAAAACTTATTTCAATACGTGAAGGAGTAAAAAAAGTTCACTTTTTAAAATGAATTGTTACTTTATGGATATACAATCTTAGTGATTTATTAAATCTATTATCAATTTTTTCCCCAATTTGAAGAGCATGTAAATGGCATTTTCATTTCCAAGTAAACTGATTGTTCAATCTATTAACCATAACGATTATTTGAAATTTTGGTTGGTTGATTTAGACTATCACTTGATAATCTTACTATTTACCATTTCATTTTTTGAACAAATGTCAATTTCCATTTAATCCACGAAATGTTAATCATATCTCATTTGTTTCACAATGGAACAGACAGATATTCCTAAAAGTTAGAGCTTTTTCTTCAACTAAATGTGAATTATTTTCAAATTTTTATCTATTGCTTGTCAATATTTGCAGACTGAGGTGAAAGTTCTTTTGCTCGTATCGCTTCAGAAGTACTTTTTGTAAACTTTGATTTAAGTTTTCAAAGCATGCCCACGTTTTCAGAGCTTGCATTATGAATTTGAATGCATGCAAGACCCATTTGTGAGCGAGACCAGATTTCCGTCATGCGTGGCCAATCGTAGAAAACTACAGCGATAAAATGATAAAATGGACCCCCGACCTTGCGATAATTTCAATTATTTCTGCTGTAACTCCTTCCCTTATTTTGACTTCCCTTTTGAGAAAGTATCCCTTGAGTAAAATTGTCATTTTTATGGGAAAATGCAGTAAAACAAGTCTTCTCCTAATCTCTTACAAGAATTTTTCGTCAAGTCAGGTTTTGGGAGTTTATGCAGTTTCAACTAGAATTCTATATTCTAGTTGAAACTGCATAGACTCCCAAAACCTGACTTGACGAAAAATTCTGGTAAGAGATTAGGAGAAGACTGTTTTACTGCATTTTCCCATAAAAATGACAATTTTCATTGGTTTACATACGAATTATAATTGTCAAGCGCATCATTTGATGTTGATATCACGAAAATTTCATCTGACTTGCTAAGCTCTGCCATCGGAGCTGTCGGGTTGAGTCTCAGTTTCAAAAAAACTTCAATTTTCTGCATTTATGTGAAATTATACTGTGGTTATCACATACGTATAACATTGGTAATGCAGTATGTCCCTTTTTATTAAATCATGTTAGTCGAAGAGTTTATTTTTCGGAAAAATGTTACATTTTGTATTCAAACTCGTTTGAATACGAAGTTTCAAATTCTCTTCCTTTTCAAATATATATTGAAGGCATGATTTTGAAGTGTAGGTGTGAACGTAAGATAATGATTTAGTTTGAATTTAAGTGACGAAGTTCTTTTCTCTGTTCTCTAGGACGGTTATCCGATGCGTCCTAAGGCACTGCACTACATCAACACTCCGCAGTCATTTGACACTGTTTTCAACATCTTCAAGTCCTTCATGAAAGAAAAAATGAGGAAACGGGTAATTATTATATTTAATAAGCCAGTTAATGAATTACTTCTTCTGGTCGGAAACGGGTAATTATTATATTTAATAAATCAGTTAATGAATTACTCCTTGTGGTCGGAAACGGGTAATTATTATATTTAATAAACCAGTTAATGAATTACTCCTTGTGGTCGGAAACGGGTAATTATTATATTTAATAAACCAGTTAATGAATTACTCCTTGTGGTCGGAAACGGGTAATTATTATATTTAATAAACCAGTTAATGAATTACTCCTGGTCGGAAACGACACTCAGTCGGGTAGTGTGACCACACTCCAAAAAAAGCTCAGGATGAGAAACATTACGGCATTAATGTTCCGGAAAACATTTGGGAAAGGAATTTTTTGTTACTTACTTCTTTTACTTTCGGTAAAGGCCTGACTGAATCAATTGTGCAATTCAGTGTTCCCTCGCTACTTTGCGGTTCGTTTATCGCAGACTCGCTATTACGTGGGTTTTCAAAAAATATCAATGTAAAATATTTATCGCCGTATTTTCACTGCTTCGCAGATTTTTGCGGTATTCGTTCTGCCCATACTTCGTACGTGTTGGACAGTAATATAAATATTTGATGAATTTGATATTAAAAACTAAAATGTATAAAAATGTGTTAAAAATACTATTTCAAACACAAAAAAATATTAAAAATCATAAATTACAATTTGTAATAAATAGTGTTTACTCGGCAGATGAATACACTAAAAACGAACAGTAGGATTTGCGCAGCTGCCGCTCAAGACGCTCCTTGCCGACGTGAGACTGTAAACAATACGTAATTAGTTAAATGATGGAAAGCGATCAACCATAGAATGCTGATCTGTATCCCATTTGCTGATTGGCTAAGTAACTGTCGCATCTTGTTTTCTTTCGTTCGAGCAGAGCTTTCCTCACCGCTCTTCCATTTCAAGTTAGCATCGGACTATCGCGTGTGCATAGTCATAAAATGATATATTATTATGTGCGTGATGTTACGATAAATATAGCGTCCCTACATCACGGATTTTCACTTATTTCGGGTGGTCCTGAAACGTAACATCCGTG
This sequence comes from Trinorchestia longiramus, assembly GCA_006783055.1. Classification (NCBI taxonomy): domain Eukaryota; kingdom Metazoa; phylum Arthropoda; class Malacostraca; order Amphipoda; family Talitridae; genus Trinorchestia; species Trinorchestia longiramus. The sequence goes on from VCRD01005785.1 coordinate 15,162, forward strand.
ATAAGTGAGGGAACACTGTATTTCTACAGTTTGAGTTGGCCGTGAACGCGTTAATTACGTGTCGCTACATATGTGTACCACTAGGGTTTTTATTTGGACCACCCATTTGAACAACCGTAAGTAATGTGTCAAGAGCTTAAGGCCTTCTTTGAGCTTAGCATATCCTGTACATAGAAACATGATAATTTTAACGATTAGTTTCATCTCCACTAAGTTGATCTGTTACACCTTTTGACACACTAACCTTACCAATAATAGAGTCCTACTACTAAAATGGTCACTATCCCAGGAGAAAAAATATCAGGTGCGATACTTCATATATCACACTCTTATAACAGGGAAAGATGAACCAAAGCATCGTGTGCAAGATGTGCGATGCTTATGATAATTGACAACTTGATTTACCATCAGGTTCTCGTCCACGGCAGTGACCTGAGCAGCCTCCATCAGTACATCCCTCCCTCAATGTTGCCTAAGGAATACGGTGGCACTAACGGCACCGTCGACGATATCGCTCGTAAGTATTGGGGCCCCAGAACTGTTACTTCTGTGTAGGTGATAGTCGAGATCGCCTTTTAGCGTATTAGGAGTTTCATTTGATGACTGTTAATAATGCTAGTGAATTTCAACGAATGTATGCATGAGATAAGTAATTCGGGAAGTTATATCTCCATTATCATATATTGATTTATAATAGGATAATCCTCCATGAGAACGGGATATGATCCTTCAGTATACTGGGAGACTATAGATGCCTTCCATTGTGACTTAACTAGTCACTTGCTCAACGCTTATCATCTATAGAATTCCCAATTTTCTTTGCCATTTGTACACCAACGGCAGATCTCGCTAGCGTCGTGTTCATAGCACACAAAGTTAACTAAACTTACAGTGTACACGACAGTTGGGAGGGGTATCGAAAGTTAATAAACAAAGGGTTAAAACGAGTCAGAAGACAAGGTCTGTCCTCACCAGGGTAAGACTGCCAAACTTACTAAGTAATTGAAAAAAAAACTGTCATAGTCTACCAGCTTGTCGCCTGTTGCCGAGTGTTCACTAGTACGGGGAATAATTACTAGTTATATTATTGCAGAGCCTGCATATTATTAACTACCGTATAAGTGCAAACACTTAAGAGACCTTTGTTACGTTTCTATGACCTGCTTCGAGCGAAAAAGTTTGTTTTACTCAGTTAGGTTTCATACTCCAATTATTTGGAGAGATGAGCAGTTGCAAGTTACAACCTACTTTCACCCAAAAAAATTAAACTATTTAATACGTGTGTAATAAATGAATTTGTGTACATATACTAAAGTCGTACTAGGCAAAGACGGAGTAATTAGCTTAATTGTTTCCCAGGTCACTGGGTGAAACGAGTAGAGGCTCGCAAGCAGTGGCTGAAGGAGGATGAACAGTACAAGGTGGATGAAAGCAAGAGGCCTGGGAAACCGAAAACGTCAACTGACCTCTTCGGCATTGAAGGGTCCTTCCGGCAACTGAACGTTGACTAACCTACGGTATGGATTCTAGCAAATTGATTTGTCTAGTAAGTCGGAGTTCTGACCCTAATTACGCTGCATTTGCAGACGTTACATACTCCAAAAGCCGTTGTCGAGGATCGTTGGATTGTTTTTCAAGTTATTCGGGTTATACTGCGTGAACATGAGATATATCGTTCCACATGAAGTATTTAACATGGGTTTATCAATTGTACAGACGTTACTCAGGTAGCATGGTATTTGATGTTTGATATCAAATCTAAATTGGGAAAAAATAACGTAAACTTGCTCTTGCACGTTTCTAACTTTATAAGTAAGTAGGTAAAGTAAAGCATGTTAACGTTTCATTTTATTACATTTTGCATTAAAAATAAGATGTATCATGCGCATCAATATCTATTGTCATTATTCTTATATGAAAAGGTAGAAAGTTATAGAAATGTTTCCCTGCATGGTATTAAATTAATTTAAACATTACTAGATTACATGGTTTATAATTGAATTTATTAAACAATTTTCGCATTATGTTTCACGTAATATTATTAACCTGTTACTTCGAAGTTTCAGCTTTATATTATACAGGGTATCCTTGTATTTCGTAATTTGCTTTCATCAAATGGATGAAATAATTGTTGCATTAGTAATGACATTTTAATGCCCAAAAACTTATTCTGGAGATTGAGTATTATGCATTATTACTAGTTATACACAAGTTAAATTGAAGTAATCTACTTGCTAAAATTATTTATACAGTTTAATAAAAAATACATACGGCAGCGAATAGAAGAAACTACTTTTACACTCACTTGATTGCATTATTATGGAGTATTTGTACAACAGAACTATTTTAAAAAACCCATTGATCACCATAGGTTTTGGGTATTTTCGCTCAAGAATTACTTTTATCGATAAGTTAATAAACGTCCACAATTGAAAATAAATAAAAATTGAGACACGAAATTAGGGTCCTTGAGCTACTAAGTTCAGGCATTTGTACCCGACAGCTTCTATGCTTATCGTCCTTTCACCCCAAAATAAGGGTCTTTCATTGACAGTAGTGTCAATGATCAACAAACTAAATTAACTCCGTATACAACTTAATCTCTATCATTGTAAATCATGTCAACATGAAATTTAATTGGGGAACACTATTTGCTAAAAACAATCTTTTTGGCTGAATATATGAATTGGTTATATTCGAAAGGCCTCTACCGTAGTATTGAGGCTAAATCTTGTTTTTTTTAACTACATATCTTAAACGTTCCCTGGTCTCATTCCCGCCGCTTGAGTAGAACTAGTAAATATGAAACCAGTGGGCCTCGAATTCAGAAAATATTTTAAAAATAAGTTAGAACTAATACGATGCTGGCCGCTAATACATGAAAAAACTACAACCTTATGAAAACTGATAAATTTAACAAATAGGAAGACACTGTACGCCTACCGGAGTGCAGCGGCAGGCTTTGCATGGGGCAGACAGTTCCTTTATGTTGTCACCAACCACATACTCGCGACCGTAGATGTTGCATCCGGACAACTGGAAGGCTCCTGTAATAGAAAAATATGATCAATAATAACACGTTTATTGGTTTGGCAAAAAGTAGAACTAAATTGAAGCAGTTTTTTTCCAAAATTTATTATGACAAAGACCTTGTGATGCTGAAATTTATGAGTTATTTTTCTGAATTTGATTTCAGATATAGTGGCATTCATATTCACGTTCTATGAAATGGATTAAGAATAGAGGTAAATAACCACAGTACAATGCATGAGGTGCCTGCCAATAACTACAGTGCACGAAATGCCAGTAACTATAGAGAACAGTACAATAGACCCCAGTAACTGTACCTGAGGCCAAGATGGCGTCAATTCCAAGTGGTAGCTGGGATTTAATTTCTTCAGGTATTTCAGGGAGGATAGGCTTAGGAGGAGTCTTCTTAGGCTTCGTAGACGTTCGTTGAGTCTGTCAAACGAGAAGCAATCAGTTATTCATCAGCAAATACGCGCTAAATTATGAGTAGTAGATTAATTGAGTCCTTGAGTATATAACAATATAGAAGAGAATGGTCTTGTTATACTTTTCACGGATGGAGTCTAAACATAATGAACGTAGTTAAGCATGAAAATACAGATTAAGATATTCGCTCAAGAACAACTAACAAATCCTAGTAACTGCTTACACATGCTGACAACAACAGAAAATTTTATTGACCGTACCGAACAGTTTTATAAGCATTTCCTAATCTCTTCGAACTTTTATTGTGGTAAGTAAAGTTTCAACAAACTACTTTTATTTCTTTCAATTTAAAAAGCCTTAGATATCTGCTTGGATTCGAGTATAGGAGCTGTGTGCAAATCGGGAATTTCAATTATTAATGCCTAACATATTCATGGCCTAAGTTCATTGCATCTGATTCGTCAATAACAAAAATATTCTTAACTACACACATGTTATATTCTAAAATGAAAGGGAAACGACAATGGGCATGCGTTTAAAATCATTTCTCTTTTCCATGCATAAGACAGTTATAGCAAGAGTGCAGAAGAATATTTTTCAGAATCTGAAATAATATTCAATCTAGGTATAACTTTTAAGGCATTCATGAACCAAAATTACGGTAAGTTATTATTGATCATCCCGTAGCTTACTGATACTTACTTCGGCATACTGGAACTTGTTCTGAAGCAACAAATTTTCGATTTCTCCAGATTCCAGTGAGGTAGTTTGTTGGATAGGTCTCGGGAGCAAGAACTCTGGCTTAGACCCTATGCCGCCGACTTTCTCAAGGAAAGATGCAAAATCTGAGGGTACTGGAGAATTTGTCGAAGCAGCAGCAGCAGTAGTGGTGGTAGGAATAGTGCTGGTAGGTATAGTACTGGTAGGAATAGTGCTGGTAGGAACAGTAGTTAGTTTGGTCGTTGAGAAACGAGGTATTACAATATGAGAAACCTCGGTGACTGATTCTGTTGTAGTGCTGATTTGACGTGGAGATGATGGTGATGACGACGATGATAGTGATGACAACGATGATGATGAAGAATTGAATGGTGGTCTCCTTGGAGGAATGAATGTTGGTCTTCCTCCAGGACGATTGCGATGAATGAAGGGTAGAGAAGGTCGAGTGCCTCCAATGGCTGGCTTTCGACGTAGAGGAGGAATATCTGATCTGTCGATAGATGGAGGCATTCTGGAGATAGGTCCGTTTATGGTAGTGAGATACCTGTTGGGAACAAGCTGACGTCTTGTGTCATCACTCTGCGTACCTTGTGATGCAATAACAGCATGCAGAGGCTTAGGAGGAACCATGCTCGCTGATAAAATGGGTGCTGGGTCTTCAATCTCAACAGATCCAATAGTACGAGCCGTTTGCGAATCTGCGATTTTTATTTCCGAAATTTCGATGTGGCCAACCTCAGAGTCTAACACATTTTGTTTAGTGCCGTCGGGATACTCGACTGGATTCTCACTATAGTCGATTAATTCTTTAGTGTGGTCATTGGCACGACTGCTGTAATCGTACGATGCATTGGTTATTTCATCTGTAGGGATGGGCTCTTCTTCCTTCAGTTCATGTTCTGTAAGCAAGGAGAAAATTAGATATGTAATAAGTTAATTAAAATTTTAATTTCAGTCGGTTGTATTTTCTATAGAATCACAATATACAGTAAAATACAAGACAGATTACGAAACTATTTGGTATTCCTCATAAAATACCGAATCTCTTCATGAATAGGAGTGAAAATTGACGAACAAAGACATTATTACTTATCACTCATAACCCAACTATCATACTAGCTTGAAAAATAATTTCAGATAACTACAACCTGGGCAAAATAAATTGAGGTTGAAAGCAAACAGCCACACACACTCGGTGGAAAATATTAATCAATTTCTTTGCCATACAATGTTCTAATTCGAGACCTTCAACTCGTGTATGTGCTACGAATATCAGGCCTACAGAAGTTCTATCTCGCAAATAAACAAATATTAATACTTAGATTACAAAAAACGGATTGGTTTCTGAAAAAGTTGTCGTATATGAAACTTATAAGCGCACCACCATGGAACGTGTCTGTGTTTTCTTTAGACGGAGTTTCGCAGATTTTCAGGCATTTTTATCGTACCTTACGTTATTTCCCAAACATACATGAAAATTCTTTCCCATTTTTTCGCAAACAAACTGATTAGAAATGCATTAGGTTTAAGACGGTGAGCGACGCCAGATTTCTCAATTTACTTGAACGTACTTTCCTCATTCGCATTTCTGAATCGCTAGCAAAAAATCCATGACAGTTGTACAAAAACTGGTTTGTTTTTCGTGATTTACGCACGAATATATGCATACAGAGAGTTTTGTCCAATTTTAATTTTTTATGAAGAAATACATAACGCTATACCCTTACGTTTTTTTCGAAAATTTATACAAATAAATTATCGTTCTATTTGCTCGGGAAAATGATCAGAAGTGCATTAGGAAGCACGTTAGAACATAGATTTGCGTTTAAAACAATCAGAAATGCAATATTTTTCAGTTTACCACGTACTTTTTACCAACCAAATTTGAATAAAAAATCTTGCATTTCTGGTTCGCTAGCAAAAAATGCAAGACAGTTGTGCAAAAACTGGTTTGTTTTTCGTGACTTACGCACGAATATATGCATACAGACAGAGTTTCGTCCAATTTTAATTTTTTACGAAAAAACACATACGTTTTTTTCAAAAATTTATACAAATAAATTATAGTTTTATTTGCTCGGGAAAATGATCAGAAATGCATTAGGAAGCACGTTAGAACAAAGATTTGCGTTTAAAACAATCAGAAATGTAATATTTTTCAGTTTACCACGTACTTTTTCCCAACCAAAGTTGTATCAGAAATCTTGCATTTCTGATTCGCTAGCAAAAAATGCA